>JAOYSI010041338.1:0-28124 GCA_025775065.1 Hiodon alosoides
AAGCAGGATGATCGAATTAAGTAATTTGAAAAATTTTAAAGTGAAGCTTATTGAGTGGTCACAGCTACATACATCTACGGCAGCATACAAAGAGGGTGAGTGCCGGAAACAACACTATGGCTATGGAGGTGGTCCGAACCCACCCCTTAATGTTAAATTAACCCTTAATGTTAAATATTTGAGTTTTAATTAATATTAAGTGAACATTTGGTTTTCAGATTTAAAAAGTGCAAAATTAATCTGTTTCGTTAGCCTAACACGTAATCAGTACGATTACTTTAGTCAAGCCCACTAGAAATTTCCCTGACCTAATTAACATAACAATTCTGTGGAAATTGTAAATCATTGAAAATGAGATGGATTCATCAAAGATAATTCTAACATTTGAACAGGATAATGTCATCTGGACGAAAGTAGTAGACTAACTTAAACCAAACTTGCTATTAACCTTATATTAACCTTGCTACTTAATTACTCACAGAAATAGAACATTGGTGTGTGTTAGAGTGGTGTGTGTTAAGGAAAATGGAATATAGTTGGAGTATTCTGAGTAGATATTAGTCGTTTATTTCCCTACTCCACCCTAATAAAAAAATAAACATATAGCACCATAAGAAAGACCAATAACGTTATACTTGTATACATTGTTTACATTGCAGTGCATTGCATAAGCCCATATGCAAAGCAGCTAAATAAGACAGATAACAAGTTGGCTAATTTTGCATGTTTAAATAGCTTTAGCATAAAGATCACTTTCTTGTTGTGCTGGTTTCATGGTTTACAAGCTGAGAATTGATTAGTAAACACATGTAAATTTTGCAGGCTGTCCATACGTAAACATATGCACATATAACGTACTGTATATACGTAAACAATGTACGTAAAAGTGTGTACGACTTGCTGGGACACTACATTATGTATGATATTGTGACAACCACGGGGCGGACTGGCTGCGCCGCATGCAACAAAGAGAGAACTGCACACAGGGAATGTTCGGGTTAGCTCGTAAAACGAGCGCCACTTTTAATTCGGCAGCCTTGTGCCGTAAAACTCCATACAAAAAGTTCCTGGTTCAGGGTATAAGGAAACGAAAAAAGCCCAAAGGAAATTCCTCCCGGATCGGGGCATAAAATAAAGACGACAGTCATCGGGAAAAAGGCCTCACTTCTCCGCCGTCAGCCAGACCTGAAATATAGAGCACACATACTTTAGGGTTGGCGTCGGCGCTCGCTGTCAGCATTCAGTTTGCGGCTCTTGTCTCCCTGGCACCAACGTCTTCCACTCAGGGCTGCCGGCTTTTGTCCTTTCCCTTCCCCAATCAGCTGATGCCTGTCAGCTGCGCCGGCAAATGCTGAGGAGGGAACGCACCGCCCCTCAAGAACCTGCCCCTGAGCTTGAGGGGTGGTGCGGCTTCAGCTGCCTCCGCCATCCGTAAGCCCCGGGTTGCCACACACCCCCTCCCCCAGATGCAGGCCGGGGTCCCCCCGGACTGCCCACAGGCAGGAGTTGCGTCTCGACAGGGCGGCAGCGGCGGCATTCGCAGGGGCCTTGCCCGGGCGGTGCTCCACCTGGAAGTCGCCCAGCGACTTGATGTCCCTCTCTCGTTTGCGCCGCCTCTTGTAGTTGAAGTAGACTGCACCTTGAGAGTGGAGACGTGCCTCTCAGCATTCCTCTTGGTCGCCCTTTCCTCATCTAGCTGCTCCTTCAGCCCATTGCGCTCATCTTCTATCTGACGCAGGCGAGTTGAGCTTTTGTCTCGTCTACTCTGCTAGGAGTTCCTGTGTATCCTGGACCTGGGAACTCAGACTGGCTATATCCTTGCTCAGCTTTATGTTCTTTCCCTCTGCCTCATTGAGAAGGTTAGAAACCCTTTCTAGTTCCACAGTGGTTTTAGAGACCCACTCTCCCAGCTCTCCCTTCTGCTGTTCGCTTTCACTAAAGCGGGACTGCAGTTCAGTCAGCTGAGTTTCCACCTTTTTCCTCTTGTGCTCAATTTCCTGCCAGGACTGCATCAATGAGCGCACCTCTGCGCTCCGTTCAGCTGACTCCTTCTCTAGTACCTGCTTTGCCTTTTCCTTGGCCTGGGTCAGCTTTGACGTTGTTTCTTGCAGTTTGTCCCTCATTTCCTTGTGAGCATCGGTTTCAGTTCTCAGCTTGTTTTGGGCCCATTTCACTTTGATGAGGTGAGAGTTCATCTCTTCCTTCATCTTCTCAAGGTCCCGGGCAAGTCGTGAAGCCTCACCCTCCTTGGCCTTGTGCAGCTGCTGCAGTCGGCCCTTCTCCTGGGCTAACTGGTTCCCTCTCCCAGCCTGTCTCTCCACCTCACGGCCGGCCTCCCGCAGCTTTCTCTTCAGCTGCTCCTTGTCCCTCCGCAGATCCAACGTCTCCGTTTCAATTTTCTCCAGCGCACTTGTCTGTAACTGTTCCAGGACCAGCTGCGACGACGGCTGTTCAGACAGTTGAACCTGCAGTTTCTGTAGCTACGCCTTCAGCATCATGTTCTCGGTGTGTATGGCCTGCATGTCAGTCTCTCGGCTGGCCCTGCTGCTCCTCTCGGCGTTGAGGGTGTCCTCCAGGCTCTTTCTCTGGAACTCCTTGTCAGCCAGTAGCCTCTGTAGCTCCTTGTAGCTGCCCTGGGCCTTGGCCTGCATCACGCTCAGCTGCTCCTCCATGGCGCTGCGCTGCTCCCGGAGCATGACCTCTATGCGGCCCGTCTTCTGCTTCTCACCCTGCAGCTCCTGGCTGAGCTGCGTGACCTTCTCCTTGGCTACAGAGGCCTCCTCTTGCAGGGTGAGGATCCTCTCTCTCTCCTGGATCTGCTGGGCAGATGGCTCCATCTTGGCTGCTGGCCTGTGACTGGGTAAGATCTTCTTTAGCATCACCAAGGGAAGACAGTTTGTCTTTGCATAGAAAGGGAGGGATGTAGACCCAGAGAGACTATTAACCACCAGACTTTTGTCTGCATGATTTTTAGGGCTGTTATCTCTCCCCTCATGGTCGCAGCTCTCGTTTGGTGCAGGTCGGACCTCCACCGTGTAGCAGGATTTGGGTTTGGGCACCTCAGGAGAATTTGACCTGTCCTTCTCATCATTACTGTTGTAAAATGTTTTGTCTTTGTTAGCTCTCTCACCTGATAGATCCTCAGTAGCATCTGAAAATAAAAGCAGTATCAGACAAGTTTAACCCTAGAAAACTGAAATGGAACTTGTGCTTTCACAATGAGTACATATTTTTTGCTGCTGTTCAGGAGTCAAGCCTTTGTTTACATTAGTCCCTCCATGAGAAAAAAAAAAAAATGTTAAACATAATTACCTGCAAAATATGTAGGTGTTTTCTACACTGAGGTGAACTAGTTTTGGGTTTTGGTTATAGTAAATTATTTGATATCAACACATGTTGAAAATTAAAACAAACGTTTCTTATTTGATCAGTATTTTGTAAACTTTGTAAACTTCTGTAAAAAGGTCATTTGTGCAAAATGTAATTTTCAAAGTATTCTTACTCCTTGGCTGAAGTTCCATTTATAAAAGAAGGCTTTTATGAATGAGATTATGGGGGGGGGGTTTCACACTGTGACCCGTACCAGGGCAATCAGTTTGAAAAAATGCATTAATAAATATATTTTTCATAATACAACTAACTTTCAAGTGACTTACACAGCTTACAATGTCTACATTTATTCACTCATTAAGCTGCTTATTTACTGAAGCAATTCTGGTTAAGTATCTTGCTCAAGAATAAAGATACAAAATGCTGGTTAGGGACTTGAAGCAGCAACCTTTTGGTTACAGTCATGTCACCTATAATATAACAGTCAACCCGTTTTTGGTCTGAAAAAATCCGAGTGAAACTATTTTTGTGAGAAGTTTAAAATGCATTAAAATGTAATGTTCCTGTTAATTTGCATACTTACAATATATAATAATTTAATTTCAGTATAATAAGAAGTTTGAGTGTCCAGACCAAAAGAATACTTTTTTAAGGGAATAACGTTCTGAGAATATTGGATATAGCAATATAGGTTTCTCCTTCGTCCGCATCATGTCAATTCCACCTATGCGAGACGACGGCTCCTAGTTGTTTTCGCCATTGCCATGCTCCAACGGTCCGTTTAAAGTTATTATTAATTCTGAAATAAGACTTTCAAAACTCTCGTCAGCCTGCTGTCTCCTCGGGGAAACCTGGGCTGCCATTACCCGATGTCGTTCGATGATGAGAATGCATTTCTCACAGGTACAGTCTATAAGACGACAGTAACGTTTATGCCCCTTCAACCAGGAAAACACCCCATGGTTCCTGCATCGGGCGAGTCTGGGTGTTCTTTGAAGAGACAATCTAATCTGAGAAACGGAGCTCCTCATGAAAAGATACGGCGATCCGTAGCCGTTCATTTTTTTCAAATTTAACTTTGTATTTGTACAAAATCCTACAACCACACCCGCAAGTAAACGTTATAAAACTTGTCGGAGATCAATACCTTCTCGACGTCTGAAAGTATTTCGCAGAATAAATCTGGGTGATATAGCCTACCTCCTATCGCCTTTGAGGATAATGATAGCCTGATGCAAGCCCATTGACCATTAAAGGAAAGTGGTTGACGTCATTTCTATTAAATAATCTGACCCAATAAATAAACCTTTTACAAATGGTTACTTTCTGGCAGTTTGTAGGTCGTATTCTCACAGCAGTGGACTGTGTAAATTAGTTGAGGAGACTCATGAGTCGTTATTACAATTTCTCAAACATCCAGGAAAACGTGGCAAGCAAAGGTCGCCGCAGCATCACACACCTTTCCAAGATTTAAAAAAAATAAAACGGCAAATTGATTTAGGTTTAGTTGAACCTTACTTTTTTTAATGAGCAAAGGTGGCTTTTGTTTAAATAATCATAGTTATAGTTTTGAACCTAAAATTAATTAGCAAAATGGTAATTGTGTCTGCTTTTACATGAACAACCTAATGATTTCACAAATCGTCCAACGGCAATAATCCTTTTAAGCAGTCGACTACAAATTTTCATACATTGCAAAATATTTTGCATTTTTAATCAATAGCGTATTAAATACAATGCAAAGTTTAAGCTTTGATTAACCTTGATTCGGAGCCTTATAGGATTCACCCAAGGGCTGGTCGCATTTAAGCAACTCCAGTGCTCATTATATTACTTGCAAAGTAAATGAAGTTATGCACATTCAAGAACATTAGACTTTCGTTGAACATGAGCACGAATGGGCCCTAATTAACTTTTGAGATGAGGTGGTTTTAAACAGCTCACCTATGTCTTCACTGCTTTTATATGACTGATGTTTTTCTACCGTGTGTAAAGTCCAGAGCACCGCCGCTTTTGATGTTGGCGTAGATCCAAACGCTGTCCCGAGGTCGCTTACAGGAGTTGCAGAGGTTAACGTTGTTAGTGCTAGTGGTGGGTGATACTGCAAAATTTGGTACGGATCCGATACCAAGTGTATACAGAGCAAGTATCGCCGATACCGATACGTTTTACTTTTAAAAGCATGCACTTGAACTGACATGTACTTTCCTGTAGGGGAGAGCCTTGTGTTATGATTTATGAGGTGAATATATCATTAATATGCTAAATCTGAATACATTTTCATGACCACTAAAAGATTTTGTGATTTGTGCTCTGGACACCCCTGTAATTAGTCATGTATATGTTAAAACCCAGGACAGATTTTAAGCAAAAATTTAAAAAATATTTTTATTACTGTAACAAACTGACTTTGCAAACATGAAATTTGCACAAAACACTATTACTGGAGAAGAATTTTTCTTTTCTTCAGTCTGAGGTTTTTGCTCAGAAACAATAATATAATAAAACATAATTTAACATAAAGTGCAAATCACTAAACAAAAGCACAAACTACTATTGGCTCTAATTCTCAACATTTAGCTTTTTACCCCCAAAGCCCTCCTGTGTCCAAGGAAGTCTAGCACCGTTCTCCTCCTGGTGGGTATTTTAGTAGCTATAGCGATAGTGACTATATGCTATAGACAGGTCCGTAGCCAGGGTTTAGAAATTAGTGAGGTCCAGATTTTTTCTTCTTTAAATAGATCTTATTTACGGCAATTCATACCAAAATTACATCTAAACACAACCAAAGTTTTACACTACAGTCACACAAACTCAATATCTATAATGAAATACTCACTGAGGGAACTGCTGGCAAAAATACTTTATTAAAGCTGCATAATCTCTTCTGTGAGTGTGTGTGTGTCTGTGGTGACAGAGATGGAGAGATAGATAGTAAAAAAAGAAAGGGAGAGAGAGTCAGGAGAAGATAAGACCAAAAAAGCCATTAAACTTTTTTGAAAAGGACAATTTGATTACGTCAGTTTTCATACTCTCTTATGTAAAAACTGAGATTATATTGTGCACTAACTATGCAAAGTGACAATACAGATGCAAAAAAGAAGATCCACAGCATTATGCAGATATTATAATGTTAGCCATATTGTGCATTAATGTCAGTGCCAGTTATATACAGTTTGGAACAAAAGCTTTTCAATCAGGCCAGCCCTGGTTGAACAAAATAAATCTAGTGTATCCTGTAGTAATCTTTTTGGCATTCTTCTTCTCACTATTCTGTCTAACTGGTTTTCTGTGGGAGGAGGGATCATGGAGGTTGATTAGACCTTAATTGATTACATCATAGCATGTTGTTTCGAAATAATTTACTAAGGGTTTGAATAAATTGAGTCCTGCACATGTTAAAAAGCTAGTTAGCCATCATAACCTCAAGCCAGCTGGCCTTGCTTGAGTCCTTAACTCGTTACCACTTTTGGGGGCAGGTATTCAATTCCATTTCTGCCATTATGGGGAGGTGCTTCCCACTGGACCCTGCTTTTCTTCTCCTGGGTGATGTTTCTAAATTTCCTCTCTCTAAGAATGAACATAGACTGTGGCTGGCAAGTATGACTGCTGCAAAAAGAATGATTGTGCAGCACTGGCTCCCTCCTCGTAGCACTGGCAACGGGTGTTTTTAGATATTGTTTCCTTGCAGCCAGAACCAATGGTGCTAAAGTATCAACTCTGTTGATGTGGAGGGACTCCGCAACCGCAATTAAGCATTTACGGTTGTAATCAGTATTCACTACTCATTTCCTTGTTCCCATGTAACAGGGGGTGGGGAATATTATTCTTTTCTTTCATTGTTTTTGCTATTGTCTTTCTGTTCTCTTTGTTTAAAGAACGTTTCAATAAAAACTTACTGACCAAATAAATAAATAAATGAATGCCGAATACGGTATCAACATTGATGCTCTAGTTAATGAACGCTTCTTAGTAATAACTTATCTTTTCAGACATCCCAAGTCTCCCGGTAGTTCCGGGAGTCTCCCGGATTTCAATAGGACTCCCGCAAATTATAAACAATATACCGGAAATCAGTTTGTTTTTTGCGAGCGAGCGAGCGAAAGAGGATGTAATGGTCATTTATAAGGTTAGACCGGCTCCGGAGAAACCGATAGAGCAGGTGACAGACGTGGTTGTAGAGTGACACAGCGCACTTCCTGATTGGTCTATCTTTATGATAACTAACTGATCTTTTTTTTTTTGTTTGTTTGGTGGTGCAGTCCCCTCATCTCCTTCTCTCTCTTTTAGCTGCTAAAAATACATCAATAAACTCAACCGGAATAACGGAGTTGATAAGTCTTTCTTGAAAACATACATAGCATTAGTAGCTAGCTAACCAGTTGAATAGCAAAAAACGAATGCCATTGTTTAACGTTGCTTTCCATCTTCTTAGCTTAAAGTTAACTAAGTTACATTTATTCAAAACAAACAGCCTGGGTTACTTAATTAATAAATGATTGTTAGCTGCCCTAGTCACATACCTTGGTTCATGCCAGATCAGTTCGACATTGGACTGTCGCTGGATTGCTTGATCCCGTCTGGCTGTGAATTTGAGCTGCAGTGAATCAACACAGAGATAAGCATCACGCACCAATCAGAGAGTAATTTAAGAGGCAGCTCCATGGAAACACCCGCTGTAAGGATAGATGTTTTCAACTCCTGATTATAAAGTTAAATAGCGCCGATTGTTTTTTAATTAGAAAGATGTTTATAGATAGACATATTATTTTTTTAAATAATTACCGATGTACGGACCTCGGTGACCTCATACCTTGCCACGGCCCTGGCTATAGACGAATGTAAATTTGATCACGGTTTTGGTACCAAGTTTGCTGTAAGTTTACTACTTTCGTCCAGCTGACATCGTTATCCTGCTCAAATGTCAGAAGTTTCTTTCGTTAATCCATCTCCTTTCAATTAGCAATTGTGATTTACAATGTCCACATAATTGTTACGTTAATTAGGCCAGGGCAATTTATTGTGGTCTTGACTAAATTATCGTGATGACTAGGCTAACGTAGCAGATGTGTGCACTTTTTTTAAAGCTAGAAAACAACTGCTCATTCAATGCCATATAAAGCTAAAATAAACTAACTAATAAGTCTTTTTAAATCCACTTTCACCCATAGGCAACGCTTGGTATCTTGCAGCTGAAGGGATTCAAGAGCTTGAATGTGTGTTGCGGAAGACTGGTCTCTGACCAATTTTACTTTCAGACCACCACACATTTGTTTTAAATATACATGGTTATTGTATACCTGTAATCTGAGTTGTGGTACTTCTAGGATTTAGTTTAATGTGGACGTAACATATTAAATTTAAATTTAGGGATTTTTTAATCCTTTTGTAACCATTATAGAAATGATCTAATCTACATGATGACTGGCAGATAATATCCACTGGGTAAGCTCCTCTGCACATTTTGATAAACCAAACTCTCCACTCCATATGATTCAGTCAGTGGTGAATTACTTGGTTCTATGTTTGATACCATGAACTTGTTATGTAACCTGTGTATCTTTAATGCTTTTAATATTTAATATTCTAAATATAGGAAGAGGACAGGTGACCTGGACTGGCTGAAGACACCAAGTGTCCTTAAAAAAAAGGGCATCGGATGCCTTTTATAAATACTGTGGAGTGCATGCCTTTTCTCACAGTGGACCATAATGACGTTGAAACTTTTAGGTTTTAAAGCTAGCGTATAGCCCTGGGCAATAAATACCTCCAAGGTTGTTTGACCCATATTACCAGATACTGATTATTAGCTTCTCTATGCTTTGTCAGGCCTGTAAGGAAGCCAAGGTTCTTGCTGGTTTCCAATGGCAGGTTGGAGTGTGCAACAAATCTGAGGACAGGTTTGAAGTGGAAATATTAGACAGGATTGAGGGCACTATAGATTCTATGGAACCTTAAGGAAACTTGTATACAAACTGGTTATGTTTTGAATGTGTGACATAAGACTTTGTTTAAGTTTCATGAAAATATATTTGTTTAACATGTCACAGATTCAAAGCATAACCAGCCTGTATATTCCAAAGCACATTTATTTGCTTGCTACAGTACAGGCTATGGTTATTGGCATCTGGCCAATTCATAGACTGTAGACCAATCCATGAATAATAGAAAAATAGCTTGTAGTGTAAAAATTGGAATTTGTCTGGGAATTTTTTCAAGTCCTTATCCATCTGGATTGTTCCTGTAGTAGCCCATCACATAGACATTATGGTCTTAGTCGTCAATTTATAGTCCCATATCCCTAGCCTGTGGTTTCAAGACAATCCAGCTTATTTTATGCACCCGACATAGAATACCTACCACCCAAGAAGCTATTTGTTTCTCTGCATGTTCATTTCAGCTACACAGAAGATTTGAAAAATAAACTAATTGGGGAGCAGAAACCATTATACCTCAAATGCCCGAGTGGATTTCTCCATGTAGCCGATTTTTCTCCAACTGCACTGTGCATGTCTTCACTATATGTCATGCATCCACACAGTAATGCATATTAGATAATATTATAATCTTCAAATCATTTAAGATTTAATATACAATTACATGAATTGACATCTAGCATCTAGAAGTATGATCTGTCAAGGGTATGTTTTGACCACAGCCTCCTTAGGTGACATAAGCACCCATAGGCTATGGTCTAGTGGTGCACGTTTATATAGTACCTATCAAAAATCCATGAATCATGCCAACGTGTCTGGACACAGAGAATCAAATTTTTCATACAGTCATGAAATTCAGTATCTTTATTCTGGACAATGGATTATTGGCACCTGTCCATTTTTATTGGCCTTATAACCAAGGAGGCTCATTAGTGCCCCCAGGAAGAGCACATACGGACAAGTTTCAATGCTTCTAATTAGAGAACCAATTGACATATCGGGGATATTTCACAGTATTATTAACTATGGTGTTTCAGATAAATAATGTTAGAGACAGATTTTTAGCTTGAGTGTAAGTAATGGAAAAAACATTTTTTAGGGTTATCAATGTGGAGTTTCATTGTGAGGTTTAATTATGTTACTTGGTGATGTAACGAAAATGCTCTGTAATCTCAAGGTTAACCGGGTTTGCAATTATTGAGTTGTTAGCATTATACAGAAAACTATGTTTACTACCTTACCCATATATCTGCATGTGTCATGGAGTGGGAGGGTTTTGGCAACATGGTGGTATTTTTAATGCAGTTTGGGTAAGATTTGCGTGAGGGTAACAGAAGCAGTTCAATACTACTAAAACACAAAGATAGGGATTTCGTGAAAATGGGAGTAAGTGGATGTGGGTGGAAGTCGGCGGCCAGCGGCTACTACACGAATTTTGGCTGGCCCCGATTTGTGAGGCCTGCATCCTCGGGCTTCATCCTCACCAGCCTAGGCGCGAGGTTGGACTTCCGCATCAGGGCCGACCGCCGGGACGGTCGGCCCTGAGAGGGGGGCAGTGTAACGGGGATGGGAAGCAGCGCCTCCCCCGCCAATGGCGTTCGGCCATCCCCGAGGGGGCTGTTGGGAAGCCTAGCCTCCGAACTGTAACTAGTGTAAATAGTGTGTTAAAAGCTTCCCCACCGTGGACTGATTCATTTGCCTGTTTGATGGCCTTCGCTGTTTTCCTCTGTGTTTACAGTTCTTTCCACTGCCAAATCTGCCTTTGTTAAGGCGGGCGTAAGTGCATGTGTGTAATAAAGAACATAGTATCCGTTAATATCCGTATATGTTAAAATCGGTGTCAGACTCTCTGTCCGAACCCCGAAGGGTAGTAGCTTTCCGTAAACGCTACAGTATATAGCAAATAAGCTTTAATTTACAACTAGTTCAGCAAGTTGTATTTGGAGGGTTTTTCCTGTCCAAATAAAATTAATACAACTAAAAAATGTAATGTAATAAAGCACACACAAATAAAAATATAAATACTTTAATGCAGGAATATACACCGATCAGCCATAACATTATGACCACTGACAGGTGAAGTGAATATCACTAATAATCTCATTATCATAGCACCTGTCAGTGGGTGGGATATATTGGCAAGCGTAAGGATCTGAGCGACTTTGACAAGGGCCAAATTGTGATGGCTAGACTGGAGCACTGGGTCAGAGCTCCAAAACTGCAGCTCTTGTTGGGTGTTCCCGGTCTGCAGTGGTCAGTACCTATCAAAAGTGGTCCAAGGAAGGAAAAGCGATGAACCGGCGACCGGGTCATGGGCGGCCAAGGCTCACTGATGCACATGGGGAGGGAAGGCTGGCCCGTGTGGGCCGATCCAACAGTATTGGACCAACAGTGTTCCCTGATGGCATTGGCCTCTTTCAGCAGGATAATACACCCTGCCACAAAGCAAAAATGAATGGTTTGAGGAACACAACGAGTTCAATGTGTTGACTTGGCCACCAAATTCCCCAGATCTCAATCCAATCGAGCATCTGTAGGATGTGCTGGACAAACAAGTCCGATCCATGGAGGCCCTACCTCGCAACTTACAGGACAGATACCCCAGCACACCTTCAGAGATCTAGTGGAGTCCATGACTCGACGGGTCAGTGCTGTTTTGGCGGCAATAGGGGGACTTAGACAATATTAGGCAGGTTGTCATAATGTTATGGCTGATCGGTGTGTATATATATTTTAGTAAATGTGAAAATCTTTCATAATATCACACTATGCTGCATTGTGCATTTTAATATATTAATTTGTGTGGACTTTTCTTCATTTTTTATTTATTGTGGAAATTTTTAACATTTACTAATTTAATTATTTCTATATTTCATTTTGACAGGAAAGGTCTTCCATAGTCGAAGCAGAATTCAATATTCTACGAAAAAAAAAAACAAAAAAAATGATAGCCACTTTCCACCTTACAGCTTCCCAGGAGTAACAGCAACTCCTGACCAATAATAATCCATGACAAATGTAATCATTATCTTTCTAATTGAAAATACTTTCTAATTGAAAATAGATATGACAAATTTATGTGATGCATCAGGGTCAATCAATACTGCGGTACGATCAAGTCTCAACAAAATTATTTATAATATTTTGTAAACCTATTTTGTATCTACATCATGGTCTCTAAAACTACTGGTGGGTGAAATTAAGAGTAAGTGGATTTAATAAAAAAAAAAGAAATAGAAAAAACTGAATGAATGCTTTAAAAGCATTCTTTTCCAGCTCATGTCAAAATGACAAAACAAAATTTAATCAATCATTTTTTTTTTATTTCCATAAACTTTGTAACAACTAATACACTTTAATACCAAACATGTGAGCTTAAGTAAAGACGAATTGTAAAACGGGTAAGAAATCAAATATTAATATATGTAAACATTTTTCTTCCTAATGTGTTTTGTCTCCCATATTTTTACAAACTACAAGAGAAAAAATACCAATTACAACCATTTCAAAGATTACAGAACGCCGACTTAAGGACAAACAGGAGAGCATTATATATGTTATATGTATGTAATTATTAGTTCTATGTAGAAATTTTAGATAAAAGAGCGAAAGCTAGAGTTGAGCTTGATCTTTTTCTAAAGAACAAAGACTTTGTTTTAAGATGGTCTGCGAATCAGTAATTTAAGCTTCATAGTGAAGCACAATCATACCTATTTGGAAAGGTTTTGGACACAACACTTCTTGCGTGTAGATAACATGTCCAGATAAAATAGTTGAATATGAATATGGACTTGCAATGCTAATCTAAGTTAAAGAGAAAATATTTTTCAAATAGAAAATATCATTTTCATGATACAATCTTCCAAAATCTCACTGTAGTAAAGATGATTTTGGCAGGTCACAAGGGAAATTGTTCACTGTAATTTCAATGGCCATCAGCACATCGTTTCAGATGAACTGAAGACTGCTTCAGTGTTAAAACTATTAAACGAATCTGATGCCTAACTGAAGCAAAACAATGTCACTTCAAACACTACAAGTGTGAAACAGTTGAACCAGATACAATTATGTAAAGAAATAAAAGTATTAAAAGCATTAGTATAATGTAAAATGAGTTTTTTTTACACCTGCTGAAAGTGGCAACACACTAAATATCCAGAATAAGAAATAACTTATTCTGAAGCTCTAATTATATTAACAAGAACATACAAAGGTTTCACTGGTAATATTATAATTAATTGATCCCTATAGGGCAATGCAACTATAAACATTAATAATAGAAGCTGCGCTTATAAGAAAAACATTAGTCACAGAACAATCAAGTAAAAGGAGGATGCTACAGAAACATGTTTTTAGTTGAGTCAGCAAATGAAAAAATGTTTATTGTAGAAGTTGTATTGGCAATTGCTAGCTCTTTCAAATGCTTTTGAGAATGAGTTTATTCAACACCAATTGCTAGTTCTTTCACATGCTTTTGAGAATCAGTTTTCGCATGTAGGTAGTGTCACTGAAATAAAAATGTTTTATTAAAAATAAAATAATAAAAATACTATCAATTAGAATAGCATTATTTAACTTTGACTTGTCAAACATTATCTTGCAAACCTGGCTTAATATTGTTTACATTCTACTTCATCACTAGCATCCCAAAAGAACAACAATACTTATGGATAATAACAACAAATATGGAATAGCAGGACTAAGCAGAATTGACCCTACAGCTGAGCTTCCTCCGTGATGCAGGGATCTTACTGAAATGCTGAGGTCCGGAGTGGGCCTCATTGGCTGGCCCCCTCGATGATGGAGTCCACGGTGAACGCTCCAGACTCCGAGCTGGTCTCGCACTCCTGCTTGCTCTCGGAGCTGACCAGGGAGTTGACTGACGGGCAGCCAAGGCCGGGATCGGGGCCACTGCCTGGGGAGAACACTGTAGTGACACAGAAATGAGACATGGGTTCCATGAGACATGAGTCACTTAATTTAACTTCCATCTGTCAATTAAAAGTCTAAACAATGCATTTAGCAGATATCGATTTTAAAAATATAGCTGCAAGCAGCAAAAGGTAAAGGATTCTACATCATGTAACATATGGGAAAGATGTTAAAATGCATTGTGCAGTATAAATATATTTTTTTGTTGATTTTCTAAACAGCATTTGGACCTAATTTGCAAATTACACACAAATAGCATCAATTGATTGGCTTACTGTGGTAATTTTGTTTAACGTAGTCAAACAGTCAAGAATAAGCATTAGAAGTTTGCATTTCAGTTATTCACTATAGTGTCACCATTTCACCAACTGGCTCAATATTTATATAGCAGTCACTAATCATGAGCCTCACTAATCTGCCAGGTTTAGTGATTTTATAGCCATTTTTTGTCAGCATTTAAACTAAAACTAAAAACTGTTTTAAAACCACCACAATCTGATCGGCACAATTCAAACCATGAATTGGTTTAACAATAAAATCGCGTTATTATAATCTGCCATTATCACCAAAATATTTTGCCCAAATAATTGTCACCCAAATTAAACTTACTGTGTAATTAATGTTAAACATTTTTACAATTTAAAATGGATAGAAGGTCTATACGTTTCCAATTAAAAAAATTTAAAGTGTTTTACTAATGATGCCTGCTTATTTTACTGTGATGGTTTTGCAGGCTGGCCCTTGACATTTCTTGGTCTATTTTCAATGCATATTACAACAGCTATTGTACACCCACTGTAAATTTCCATCAGCTGTAAACAATTTATATATCATTAACACCACTCAATTACATGAGTCTTGGTAAGAATTTCTGTCTTTATTTTAACTAGATCATGACTGTGTGGTAGCATATTATACAAAAGATGGATTGAAAGTTACTAAAAGCTTAATTTGCTTCTTATTCATCACATATAGTGCAAAGTGCAAATGCAAATCAATTTTTTTGGGGCACTAAATCACTGACTGCTTTACTATGAGCCAACATTCAAGACTGTATTTGATCTCTAAGATCTCTACTGTACAGATTACTTTCAGAAATTCAAACAGAAATAACTAGCTTTTTGAAAGTACAAATAATTAAAATTGGGCTTCATAGCCTCCCAAGTGGTCCAGTCGGTAAAGGCGCTCAACTGAGTGCAGACTGAGGCCTATGAGCTGGATTTTTTCAGAGCGTGGCCCGGGCTGGGGTTGGTAAATCGGCAGGATTTCTATTTGCTCATTGTTTTTGAGCATATCTTATCAGCGTTAAAATTAGGTAACTTGTTACTGTTAGCTCACTGCAAAACCCTTTGCAAGCACATCTGTTTGAAACAAATTGTTCTACCAATAAACTCTGGGTAAACAGTTTAGAGTCACATTTTCCTAGCTTTGACTGCATCAATTAAATGAAAATGGATACTAACATTTAAATAGAAAGTAAATGGAATTAGCAAATAAAATATAAACAGGAATTGATACTAAAAATAAAAACAGAAACACTTTTAAAGTAAATTCCGATTCAAATGACTTAATTCAGAAATAAAAACTGAGGTAATTTTTAAAAAAGTTAAAAATTATCTATAACATTTTTTAACATTATTTTTTTAATTATAAAAAAAATAAATTAACAAAAAGACTGAAAAAACATATTTATTCTTTCCTGTACCTTTCACCAGGTTATGCCTCCATTGTTAGGAGTTTCTGGCCAATCACAGCAGGAACAAAAGAACATATGTGAGAGAATATGATCTATTGTGGATCAACTCTCGGCTTTACATCCCCATCAGACCAGCAATAGATAACACTTTCACTTCTATAAACAAACACACACATACACAATATAGCTGAGTATTGCCACTTAAAAACAGGATTTTAATGTATGTCCACAATTGGGATGCATATATCAACATTATCCAGGCAACCTAACAAATAATTGTTTAACGTGCCAATAGAGAATAAATGTATTACTTAAAATGAACCCAACAACTGTGCGGATACAATGATTGCCTATTGGTGTATAAACTACTAGGTCTGCATAGTGCATTTTTTCAGATACAATGATTATGAAAAACAGTAATGCGAAATTAAGTGAACCAGTTCAAGAATCAATTTATTTTAAACATAGGATTTTTTTAAACATTTAGTACCATTAACATTGTTTTTAACATAGGTACTTTTATGTAAGCATTAGACCTGTCCATTTCAAACAAATTTGAGAATGGTGTCTCTCTGACCAAACAGACATAAATATCTATAGCCATCAAAAAAAAGAAGTTAATGGTGCGGAAATTCCTGATAAACCAAGGAGATGGCACACCCCATGGGTCACCCTATCTCTGGTGATCCATAGGGTGTGCCAAATCGCAAGTGACTATTAACAGAAGGAATTGTTGGGGTCAGAGGCCAACTGAAAACATAATAGCTTCCAATCCTGCACTGTTCACCAATTTGTTCAGGATTCACATCCTACACCCAACCCTCAGAGTAGAAGTAAACTGTAGGTCATCTGATCTGACAAAGCATACTACACATACATACAAATATCAATAAATCATTTGGGGAAATTATCATCACCCTAAATTATGAGGAGTTCCTAAATAACACTATTTCACAACAGTTGGTAAGTGACCACACATAAACTGTCACCCTGTAACTTCTTGGATATAAAATGGACTCATGTGCTGCAAGGGAGTAAAGAGACATGCTTATTTATTGTATTTTGGACTATGAGGTTCGTCTGTCATCAGTCATCTGACTTCACCAGGGAATTAATTGGACCATATTGTCCCAGAAAAGGGTTTTGTGTTCCTGGAAACCTGCAAACTGCAAACCTGCAGTCCTAAAGTAAAATTAAACATCTGTCCAACAGGAAACTATAAATAACTTCCTATCTTTTAGACAAAAAGATATACAGCTTGATGGAATACAACTAAATCCAGCTGTCACATTCCTCCCTAGGGACGTTTTTTCATAAATACTTAGTATAGAGTGGCCTATCGAAACAAATCCCTCCCAGCACACACTAGGTTAAGGGTATATTCTTTGTGGCTCCCAGGGTATCGCCGTTTCACCTCACAGTGACACAGTTAATCTACTTGGGCAGCACTGGCAGTACCAGAGCTGTGGATCTAGCAGGGTGAGGAGGAGGACAGCAGCTAATCTCTCTCTGTAACAGGCGCTGTGGCTACACAAGGTCACTGCAGTCACTGCTCCTACCATGTTCATTCTTCAGGAAACAGACGTAGCGCTAAATTACTAAAAGACACAAGCCAGAGAATAACACATGTATATAAATTTTCTAAAAGAAAATTGAGAAAAGCAACAATAAAGAGAGACTTATGTTTTGTATCATAAAGAGAAAATATTGTGTGTAGCCAATGCCAAAAGACAAACAACTTAATTTTACATAGCATAGTAGTTTTACATAGCACTGTTGAGAAACGGCTGACTAGTCAACACAACAATTGTTCTGGGAAAGTTTTCTTCACGCCACCCAGGCTGAGGTGGGTTAAATAAGCAGGGTTTCCCTGCGTCTCCAGTCACCTTCCCGGGTTCCATGAAGGCTGGAAGTGCTGTCGAGAGGGACGTGCACCAATTGATGCCAATCTGGTGCAGGCTGAGTAGCCAGTAGAGTGGAAAAGAGACAAGTGGCTTGAAACCGACTAGAATTGACCAGTTACTCCCCTACTCTCCCTGTGTGTGGCAGTAGGATTTATGGTGAAAAGCTGAGATGCACAACTGGCAATTCCAAATGGGACGAGAAATACAAAAATAATTTTGTAAATATAATGTGTAAAAAATAATAAGTATTTAAAAAAATCTCCGTTCTAAAACAAAGCATTTCTTGGTCCATATGTAAGCTGAAAGTAGCATACATTTCCAGATGCTATATAAAATGATGAGACTGTTGAAAATTTTCAGAAGAAACGTATCAATGTTTTAACTGTCGAGGTTTTTCCTGAAGTTAAAATACTATAAGAACTGTTGTATTTCTGGGTAATTTTAGGACTCCTTTGGCTGTTCTTAAGGGGAAAGACAAGTGTTTCTCTTAATAAAATAAATACCAATTATGCACAGTTATAAATGAATTAACGCATTTATCTTGTATATCCGTCAGTTGATTAAGTTATTTCGGTTGACAGTAGTTTTTGAGGAACAGATTAAAAACGTTATAAGAGGGTCATCTGTATATACATTCCTAGCTTTATTTTTGTTCCTTTTACTTCCAGCAGTGGCCTTCAAAAAATACTTTTAGGACATTTTATACTGTCTTTTGTTTTTATTTATGCAAGAGGAAATAAGGTAATCCAAAAGGCAAACTCCACAATTGCTGGAGAACTGAATTTGTGGGTGACTGACGAGGTACTAACAGACCACCCAAGCCCATTGTTTTTCTTGTTTTTGTAATGATTCATGACCAGCCCTCCTGATTAGATTAGAGGCACCCTCATACTGAGACAATAGCAAGGGAAATCCATGTACTATCTTGGGCAGGTGAGATGATCCATGATTCTTTACCCACCTATCAAGGGCGTTGAACTCAAGCAGTCCCCCCTGCTTCTGCTCTTCCTAAGCACATGAGCACCAACTGTAAATACTCTAGTTTAAAGTTTAAATAAATGTTCCCAATGACACAAAACGTCTGAATTATTCACTGTTCCACGTTTAACAAACTCATCTCCACTCTTGATAAAACATAGGTAAAACTTTATAGGCCGATGACAATGGCTCATCTCCACTCTTGATAAAACATAGGTAAAACTTTATAGGCCGATGACAATGGCTTCTGTATGGTACTCACAGGATGCCTTTGGCTCGGAGAAGGTGGTGTTGTCTTCCAGTGTGAAGATAGGCGGCATGCAGGCGGCTGTGCCCAGACCCTGGCTCAGGTACGAGGCTGCCGAATAATAGGAGTGCATGCGGTACTGTGGGGACACATTGTGCCCCGATAGACGACCCTCGCCACTGGGCATCTGGACAAACATATACACCAGAGAGAGGGTGTTAAGAGCAGCTGTCCTGCCTACTCTCATCTCTCATCTATACTAAACATCTCAGTGACTCGTATGCACAAGAACAAACAAAAATTAAATTAAATATCCTTTGGCCACAGCAAAATACAAAAATGATCTGAGCATGAATTACACAAAGACTACATTAGGTTCATCAAAACATTATAATTAGGAGTATGGTTTTGGAAATTGCATTTTGGTTTTACAGTAATTCACAAAAATGGCAGATCACGTTCAACGCCTCACTCAGCTAGAGATAAAAGTGTTGATTCGCAATATTTTACCCATGCTGACAAATTTGAAAACAAAACAAAAAGTAACTCTAAAAGCAATGCTCAAAGGGTGAAATATTTCTGCAGACTAATCATTGTGTTACAAGCAAAAGTACATATAATTTCAAAGCTGTATAACATAAATTAATGAGTGAATTATTCATTTGCCAAGACTAATATTTATATAATAGCAGTGAATGAAAAAAGGATCATCCACGTTTTTAAACTGTGCTAGACCTGACGTGATCAAAAGATGAACTGAAATTTAAAATTTTTTAAACACATTTTAACATACTTTTGACAAGAAAAGAAAATCCCACAATTATTTTTATACAGTCACATATGTTTTACTTGTAATTAACCTTCTGGTTCCAACTTCTCAGCTGATCACAGCAGACTGGCAGGAAATGTGAAACAGCTAGTCTGTAACTTTTATTTTTTTCAACTATTGCTTGCCGTCAACATTGTATTCGTAAAATAACGAACAATTCAATTTATTGCATTTTGTAAGTAATTTAAATCTGCAATTTTTTCTGAGCTCTAATTAGCACATGCCATTTGTTTCATCTTATATTTTCAATAAATTATCAATTATCACCAGATTTTTATTATTTATTTTATTTTCTGAAAATGTAACATTGTAACATTGTCTTACATGCAGCTACCTCCCAGAAAATAAATTGCCCTATAATGAAGCATTTTCCATTAGAGATCTTCTGATAATATTCAGTTTTTTCTCATTTTCTTTTTTGCTATATACAAGTAAATAATATATTTTCTTAATGTTACCAGATGGATTTTTAAATATCAAAAAATTTGAACTTGCATACACGACACATTAACAAAATCACGAGCTATTGCAATCAATTCATAAGTATAGTCTTTGTGAAGTATAGTATATTCATAAGTATAGTCTTTGGGTGATGCATCCCCCACGATGCATTTCTCAATGCGGACCAAAGTGATATTTGCTAGCCCACCAGCTTGTGAATCTCTCGACAGTGAACAGAATCATTAATAAAGTGCCGCCTTATTTGCTTACCTACCTGAAGGGCTCATATTTGGCACTATCGCACGTCTGTAATATGTACACCACCCCCATATTTTCATTCTCAACCTGCATTGCAGCAGAAACCCCTCAGTGTACTGGGAGGTAGGAGATGGGAGAACAGATAAACTCAAGGTGGGATGTACGCAGATCATACTCCATCTCAGTTGCCACATGAAATACAAGAATGACTGTAGTCGCGATCAACCAGCCTCATGGTTGTCACTCTCCGACTTTTGAGGTTCAGCATGTTGGCAGTAAATAAACTGATTTCATTCTGCAATGTAACCCTGCACCATCTAGGACAGTTGACTGACTATCCAAGGGAACCCAGACTCTTTCCAGAAAACAGGGAAATTCTTGTTAATACTGGCATACTTCCAGACCGGCACTGCCCTGCTTCGTGTTAGCTAATTAGTAAAATAGTTGTGTTTCATACTGGCGTAAACACTGTCATTTGTCTAATAAAAGCTGTGATAAAAAATTAAAAATGTGTCATGGACCAGTCATAAACTGGTAAAATTGCATTTTCACAGGCCTGGGTTCACAGCAATGCTAGTACAACCGTTTCTCAAAAATAGGCCAAGTTTTGTTTTCTTAAATGTAAACAAACTTAAATGTTAATAGTATATCATCAGCATATTCATTTGATTCTCATAAAGCTGTACACTATTGCTAGATATAAGTAGTTCCCTTTCAAAAACAAAATATTAACAATCATTAATAGATGAGCTCTTAATGCGATAATCTTAATCTTTATCTTAATGTGATCTTATAAAATTTGGTGGCCACGACACTTTTGTCTCAGTGTGGTCTAGTTTTGATTGACGTTCCATGAAACACCTTGTCAAAAGTCAACTAAACAGCTACGTCCTTTGTGTCTCGTCGATGTAAGCACGACACATCCTCTGCCATCAGATGATGGTCATGTCTCTTGCAGCGCTGTAATGGGCTGGAACACAGACTGCATGTATTAGAGGACCCCTCCTTCTGTGTGCTCAGAGAAAAAGGACACACTGTTCACAATAACCAGGTTTCTGAGCATGTTCCAGCAACAACAGCATGTCTCCTTCACTAGCCTGGAAAGGAGAAAAAAGGCCTGCAGTCTTAGTCTTTGGCTGCCTCCCTTGAGACCAAGATGCAAGCAAATGCAGTTTGAAGATAATCCAAGGGGTTCAGACACCTGGACGAGGACCAAGACATTGAAAATGGAGTCTCAGCTTAGCAAGCTGCCTCCACCTAAAAATTTAAACTGGCAACCGCATGAGAGGGCAGGCCACCTCCTGGCCGATGTTCCGTTGGTCACCAACATCTATAATGCAGCCGTGGACATACAGCAGAAGAGTGCTGAAGACGGCATCTGGGGTTGATCCCAGCACCACTCAGTATAGGGTAGAGTGATTGTCAGGACATTTGCGTAGTATGAGCTATGTCACTCATGTAAAGCCATGCAGATTAACATTTTGTATTTGAAAGGGAACTTCAGGTAATCATCGCAGCCAGAGTTTATAACATTGCGGTCACATGACACTAAGTAATCTTGCAAGATTTGCCATGACTACTAAGAATTCTAGTTTCTTAAAGGAAAATTAGTGATGGTTAATATTAAATTTCAAGGAACCACGGTTGTGATAATAACCCAACAAATTATTTGGCCTGAGGTTCTATGGAATTGGCAATTAAATGTATTAATGTATTAATGTATTAACATGCACTTACATCCCCCGGATCTTGCCAAGATAAACGCCAGAGCTAGCAGACTGACAATCATCATAATCAACTCGCTGACGCACTTGCCCAATCCCCACTCCATCCTGAGCTGGCAGGCTGACGACCCCAATGTGCATGAGCCTGTGTGTGGGGGAAGTCAGGTGCAGCATAGACTGTCAAAACTCTGTTACTGACCCCAACATTCTTCATGTCTCTCTGTTGGATCAGCGGCTCCTGTTTTAAGAGGGAACCTTTTCTCAAATTTGATCTTGCAAAGTAAAACTCCCACTGAAACGCAGACCTGTGTACATAGCAGACCTGAGGGCAGGTATATGTAAAAGTCATTAAAGTTTTAGTCTGGAGTCCTTTAAATTCTATGGTGTTTGCAAGATAAATGAATTAACACCTTAACAAGATAGTAGCTCCCACATGTTTTTTTCAGGGGACTAATTTCAACAAATAAGTATACAGGAATTTGAATCTACACTGGTAATGTTCAGAATGGGGAATAAAGAAGGGAAGCTGCTGGACTGGGCACCTGATACTGCTGGTAGTTGTACAGGTTACTGTAGTAGGGCGGGTAGCGGGAGGGCTGGTATAAGTTGAAGTAGGAGGCATCCACCACCAGGTCGGACGTGCCCTCAGAGTGCAACCGGCTGGTTGAGGCGGGACTGGCCGGCAGTGTAGAACGGCTCCCTGGAAATGAAAGGCAGGGTTGCATACAGTACCTCATCATTTAAAATGTACAATCCCACTTTATATTAACCCTAATTGACTTTGCATTTCCATGTCAATTCACATTTTTAGTTTTATTTCCTTAATGTATTTTAATTAAAACACTTCTTCACTGCTATTCTCAGTACATATAACATTTCAATAACTGGGGCTATACACATGCAACTGTGGGAATCTGCCACCTACTGGCCATAAAATGCTAAATTATGATGGCCACAAATCGAAAGCTTCATCATGACTGCACTTTCTTTGCCATCAAGATAGATATTATTTCAAGATCTGTTTTAAAACAACTAAATTCTGAATGTATCTGATGCAATTACAATTACACCACCAAAACTGATGGTTCCAGGGAGATATCTTTGCATATCCTTGGTGGGCTGAATCATTGTAATGTAGTTAGCTGTTTTGTGTCTGGCATCACTGATAGTGTGACTAGCACTGCTTAATAACTCCGGTATTCAGAAAGTTGAAGCAGAGCCATGGGACCTTGTCAGCAGAAAATCAATCAGTCAGTCCTCGACTCCTTTCGAACCGTTCTGTCACCAGGGCAAGCCTCATCGGTGAAGCGCAGCAGCCTTGACCCAGCTGGTATTCCACTCCTGAGCACACTATCTCAACAGCAGGAACAGACTGTTTCTCCCAGCCCACAACACTATGGGGAGCGATCAAGAGATGCCTCGGTCTGGAACCACACAATCGTCGCCTCGCAGATATGCCGGTAGTGAAAATAATGGAACGTTGTTTACCCCCTTTCCTTCCAAGGGTCCTGTAAACTACTTTCTTCACTGAGGTTTGCTGTATATCGGCAGTACACCGTGAGCAGGAGAACAGTCGAACATCAGACATTATCTACAGTTACATTTGTATTTAATCGCTTGTCAAGTCACATAGCATGTTGAAGGGTTTTGATTAGCTTAAAATATTTAATTCTAATGAAGTAAGAATTAAGTTTATGCTTTATATAAATTTAACAATGTTGTTTCTGCTGAGTCATTAAAAGGCAAAGACTTTTTTTCATTTCAAGGCAAAGTTGCAAAGTTCAGAAATACTCAGTTTGAAAACTGAATTTTCAGACTGAATTCTGAAAACATAATTGTGCTAAGAATCAAAAAATCTTAAATCTGTAAATCACTTCAGGGTAAACTTAATAACTCAATACTTTTGTTCATGGTTAAAAGGAAATAAAAGCATATAATGTAACACATTTAAAATAAACATATTATGCTGTAAACTGCTGTAAAGGCTCTGCTAGAGTAACAACCAACACAAAATCCGAGCCTCCTCCCTGTAAGTGGACCACTAGTGCACACAGCTATAGTACAGAAACTCTCAATTACATAATTGGATGACGAATGGCAACGCACCCCCTAAATGCATTCCCCCTGGAACTCTGAAATCAATCAAATCTTAATTATAATCAAGGTTAAAAATAGTTCACTACCTGCTTCAATAGCTAAATGAATAAGAACTTCAACATTTTCCAAAAAAAACAGCTACTAAAGCCCAAACCTGACACTTCCAATCGGCACCTTAATTATGTGGTCTTAGTTGTGAATACCACTGAAATAAACTCTGTACAACGAAGCCAATAACATGCATACTATGTACTTAAATATTCATGGTGACTAATGATAGGTCCCAGAAAATGTTCCAATGTATAAGTGAGAAACAGGTTTCTCAAGTTAGGGCCAGGAATGAGTCTACCTGTGGCCGAGGGGGATGTGCCTGCACTGGTTGTGGCAGAGGTGGGTGATTTCTCCCCAGATGAGAAGTAGCAAGCCCTGTCCCCGTTGGCCTCATTCTTCACCACAACCTCCATGTTGGACAGAGAAACTGGACTGCAGATTCCCATCTCTTCCTCCTGGGCCTGCTGCCGGCGGAGTGCCACCTGAAGACAGCAAACCAGGGTACAAACACCGCATTTTTATTACGTTTTGCTACATCATCCAGTAATATATTGATGTATGATCTTTTACAATGCAACTTTTTACGTACTTAACATCTAGTATTACATTCAGTTAATTGTTCGGCTGATGCCCTTATCCAAGGAGACTGACGTAGCTTAAAATTTTATGTAATAAATAAAGAAAACTGGATAATTGAGGAAGCAATTCAGGTAAATGCAAAATCTGAATCTAAAAATCTAGTTAGATATTCGACGTCTATGAATATAAATATAAAAATATGTTTAGCTAATGAAAATCTTGTTTTCCATATATGTTGCTTTTGAACATTAGCTAAAAGCACGATGTAAAGACAAGTTAAATTTAACAAAACAACCTAGTTTCAATCCAAAGCAAAAATATTTCTTAAATAGCAGCATAATATCTGATACCCTACTAACAAACAGTTTAACTAATTTGGTTGGGTAAATAATAACTTATGTAACCATGCTTGTAAGCTAACTAAAAATAAATGATAGTTGCATACGTGGAGAACAGAAGGCTATCCTATTTATTTGATGTAACAGATAGCTGGTTAGCTAAGTTTTATATAGCTAAAACGAATGCAATTTTTAAAGAAACCCTAAGTCAGCTAGGTAGTTGGAAAAAGGTTAAATATTCTTTCTCTTGGGTAACATCCATTAACAAATAGAAAAATTAGTAAGTCAAAACAAAAATCGTGAATACTGTACCTGGGCCGCCATAACCCTTTGTCGTTCTGCAATCAGTTTACATTTCTGACACTGGCAGTCTCTCCAGTTACAAAATCGTTTGTGTCCCTTCAACGGTGACACATATCCATGATTCCTGCAACGAGAACATTTAGGCATTCGAGGTGGTTTTTTGCCACTAGAAGGGGACACAGTTCCAGCACATTCCAAGAGCTGATTTGCCTGTTCGCCGTCGCTCATTTTAGAGAAAAATTTTGGAAATGATCGTCTTAAAATGCTATCCGTCCAAATTGTCAAATAAGGCAGTCACAAACTATGAAAAAATCACGTTCTGCTCGTTAGCATCAACTGATTTTTGTCTCGCCTTATAATGCAGCTGTAAGGTGTTGCCTTTCGAAATGCAACAAGTTTGCATTTCTCTGACAAATCCCAGTCCAGTCACTTTGCAAAGTTCGATGCTTTGGCGCGCACAGCCCCCACATACCAAGCCCGCGGCGGATCAGTTACTCCTACATTAAAGCAGAACACAATCATCATCCGTAAGTTTCACCATTGAGAACAAAGTCGTTGGGAAAGGTCATCCAATCCGAAATCGAGTTCGCTTATCACAATGTGAAACTATGCAACAAAACCAACATGAAAAAATGCAGTATTATTTTCTGAGGACGACTTCAGCTTGATTGATATTATTTAAAAGTTTAGGAACACAAAACACGCAGGAATGCCAGATAGCAGCAGTTTTCAATACCATCACACATCAAACTAAAAGATAATACTTCAAAAACACTAAGTGGAATACATAAAATAGTTAAATACAATCGGACAATATAAGCAGACTTTTCTAACTGCAAAACCCTTAGGGTACTTTAGAAAGGCACAGACAAAGGTTGAACCAATTATTATTCAACGTGCATTTATACATTTATAAATGTGTATTTATATTAAAAATGTTAAATTAATGGAAAAACAATGAGTAATTTAATCTTGTTTTTAAATAAATGACATTTGGTGAAATAAATTACCTCTTGGCCATGTAGGGCTACTATAAAATAGTAAAATTTATGATAAATCCAATATATTTATTTCATTCATTGCTGAGACTAATAATCAGATCAATACGGAAAAGGCATGTAATGCTCTTGGTTTACAACAGTTACCTATAACAAAGTCAATTTAAAAGGAAACCAACCATGTTTAATTTAATTAAAAGATGTATCAAGATTGTAAAGATTACCTTGATTGTTAGATTGTTAATAAAACTGAAACCACCTGACCGTGACAAAATACTGAATTGAGCAAAGTAACTTGAAAGTTGCCACAAACTTTAATAAGCGGGTATGGTCTGGTGTCAGAAGTCTGAACACCTGACACACCACTATGATGTCAAAAAAAGAGACACTTTGTTCAACAATTAATTCAGCAGCATAGGACATGACGGGAAAACCTACTCGTTCTAACAGCCACTATGTAAGCATGCACACCGGGAGAACTTGAAACTAGGAGTGATATACACAGCACACATCTAACAACATTATTCTTAAAAGGCTAAGAGGCCAAACTATAAGCTAGAAAAATACTCCACAAAGTGTATGGTGATGAGACCCTCCCTTTGGGTCTGTGTTTGTGCATGGAACCGGTCGCCAATTATTCGATATGAACGGCGTAGTTCTGGCTTAGAAAGTCAGCTCCACGGTGCACCACTGAGAGCCAGATAAAGGGACATGTCATCTCCAAGATTGAGCACACCAGAAAGTGGAGCACACTCTGATCAAAAAAGTCCAGTTAAAAGACATGAAATCCCCCTCTATCTTATTCCAAATATCCCCCTCACTACCTGCCCTAACCTGCCGCTAATGACACCTGCCCCCAAAGTTTGAGTGCAATACTACTGGCAATGAACTTGGTGTTAAAACTATGTCAGGGGTGGAATTCCAAAGATAATCTGTTACAGTGTCCATCAGGGATTGTATGCTTTAATATGTCCCGTAAAGAGGTGCACATTTTTCTAATCCACGATGGTACACCATTGGGTTTTTTAAAGCCTCAAAGGTGGAATAAGGGAAGTACTCTATTTGGAGTAGTAATACTCTTTTTTAAAACACGTAATTAGTGAAATACTGCATATTAATAGGTAGGCTACATTTACAAGTTCCTATATTTCACCATGCACCAAAACATCCATAAAAAAAAGAAATTATATAATTAAATTTCTTTATGCAAAATAATTTTACCTTTTTGATTTTGGAGTGAAATATGACCCAGAAATATTACAGCATGAAATTCACCCTAATACGTACACAATTAAATTCACAATTAAACAAGTACTGTTTTTCTTCTTTGTTCTGTCAGAAGATTCTGCCCATTTTTTGTCTCTATTCAGTGTATCTCTCTTCTTGTGTCCCATCACATTTCTCTCATCCTTCTTTTCTTTTTCCAGTCCCTCAACTCTTTCTCTCTCATGTTTCCATGTATCTCCTTCACTCAAATCATACT
>JAOYSI010041359.1:0-28122 GCA_025775065.1 Hiodon alosoides
AGTATGCGATTCATCAGTTGGAGTTGAAAAGTGATTATGATATATTCATGTACTCAGAATAACATGTCCCCATGTAAAATATTGGATACATAATGTATAATTGAATTGACTATCAAATAATTTAATTATTAATTATTATTAATTACCAGATTATTGCTGTTTGAAAAGTCTTGACTGACAGCTGGTGCATTCAGTAGTACAAACTACTTCAAACTACTGAACACATTTCCTAACGTATCCAATATCTTACATGGGGACATGTTATTTTGAGTACATTAATATATCATAACCACTTTTCACCTCCAATTGATGAATCGCATGGTATTCTGGGTAAACTGCTGGATTGTAGCTCAAGACCCATAAAAACTTGCCTTGCCCGAGCGTTGACTGACAGGTAGTGCATTCAGTATTTTCAGTTTCAAACCAAAGTCCATTAAACTAAAATATACTTCTAATATTCACCAGTAAAATCAGTCTCCTTAGAGACCATCAAAAATTGCAAGAGCCGACTATATTTCAAGTCGTCTCGGCGGGGTATTGGGTTAAGTTTTCAACCAGCGATAATCACGCCTCAGATAAACCTCGAAGGCTACAATACTGCCACTGCGCAAAGACGACCTTCTACTAGCGACTGTGCGATGTCCTAAAAGACACACTTAAATTCACGGTAGGTAATATTATTTTTTATAATTGTACATATTGCTACATTCCGTCCGCTTGGAGATGGGCCCATTCAATGTAATATGGGAAAGGAGAATGAAGAAAACACTGTCTAACTGAAATCTATGTTACGTAATGTCGTTGATAAAGACGGAAAGAATTGGGACTTCATGTTACCATATTTGATGTTTGCCAGACGTGAGGTTCCACAGTCAGTATGCAGTTTGATCATAAAATGACCCTTCTGCTAATAGTAATTAGCGCTATATAGCTTTTGGTCATAATTTGTATGGAAACCAAGCGTTTGTTACTTCTTTTTTTTTTTTTTTTAAACCAACCAGACGATCAGCAATAAAATTACATTTTTCATGAAATGTTTGAGATGTTTATGAAGATGCTAAATTGAATAAAACACCAGGCACAGTCATTTTAAAAAGGGAAGCTAATACATTTATTATTTAAAGTAAAAGTTTAGAGAACATCTAGTTTCCATAAACAGAAACTTGTTTAGAGGATTCTACAAGTCTAGTTGACACTCCCATTTATGTTAATTTTTTCAGTCACCATTTCGAGTTTCTGATTGATTTAAAAAAAACGCTGATTTTAATTAAAAAATTGGAGAGACCCAAAAAAATAAAACAAAAATCAACTATACTTATAATAACTAACAACTGAACGCTCTGTCACTGTGGATCCTTTTATGTTTTTTTAAGTTTTGCAAAAGACTGAAGCTTTTTCCACACTGGAAAAGCTTTAGTATTTTGTCTGTGGTCTCTCGCAAGCGCGAGTGCGTTGGTGGGTTCTGAGATTACTTAACTGAGTAAAACATTTCCCACAGAGTGTACAGCTATAGGGCTTTTCTCCTGTGTGGATTCGAATGTGGGTTTTCAAGTTTTGTAAAATGCTAAAATTTTTCCCACAGTGTGTACAGCTGTAGGGTTTTTCTCCAGTATGAATGCGCAGGTGGGTGTCAAGGTTTTGCTGGTGGCTGAATGACCTCCCACACTCTGGGCAGCTGTATGGTTTTTCCCCTGTATGTATTCTCTGGTGTGTTTTTAGGTTTCCCAGGAGCCCGAAACTCTTTCCGCACAAAGAACACACAAAGGGTTTCTGCCTAGTGTGAACTAGCTGGTGTGTTCTAAGGTGATCTAAATTACAGAAACTCCTCCCACACACAGAGCATTCATAGGTCCTCTCTCTTGCATGAATACGCAGGTGAGTTTTGAGGGTCCTTTGTGTCCTGAAGTTTTTACCACATTCTCTACACTGATTGTAGTTGTAAGCACTCCCACCAAGCCCCGTATTCTCAGCCGAAGCAGGTGAAACATGTCCGTATGAGGGCACCAGTAATTCTGGACAATGCAGTGGGCCGTCCGCTCTCGATGAAAAATACTTTTTCAGTTGCATGAGGTTAGCAGTGATGTTTAGCCTTTGTTCTCCACTCTGGAAGTTATCTTCCTCTTCTCTGTGACAGCGCTCACCTGTGTCCTCTTCACTATATAACTGCTGCACTGTATTACCTTCAAGGTCTGCGAGGGACTTGCCTACACAAGGCCACTGCAGTTCATGACAGGTTGTCTTTTTGTCCTGCTCCAGGAATCGCCCCTCCACGTTGAAACCAGATCTAGCGGGCATCTCTCCCTCAGCCGTGTGAACAGCAGGGATTGGTCCCCCGTCCCAGGTGCTAGCCTGCTCTGAAATCACGCCGAAGTCCAGCTGGTCGTGACAACTTGCTTCGGCGATTGTGTGCATGCTCAGAACCGTGTGCCCAAGGCCCAGCCCGTGGTGCACATCCGATTTCTGTTCGTCCTGGGAGTCATTATTCAGGACTTGTGCAGGTGAGAGCTGTGCGGGCTGGCTCAGGCTGGGGGCCCACTCCTCTTCAGAAGGCTGCTGGCCAATGGGAAGCCTATCATGGAGCAGAACAGTAGACTCTTCTGCTCCTGTGGAAAGGACTCAAATAATTACTGGGATCTTTTAACGTCCATTAAGATTATGCCAGGTAATTTACATTAACAATCATTATTTCTATAGTTGCCAAAGGATAAAACAATTTCCTCCTTCAGTCTCCACACTCACTTTTGCCCCGGGACCGTAGTTCTTCCTGAGGCTCCAGATCTATACTCAGTTGGTTTGGATCTAGAGACTGAAACATAAAGAAAAAGGAAAACTGGAGACACACCTGGCTTCATGGATGTTACGATGGGTTCAGAAAAAACATTTTCATTGGCTAATTTGTATTTTTTTTTTTTTATGAAAAGAAGAAATCAAAGAAAAAAGAAAATCATTGCAATGCAAAGATTACAGGAGTTTCTGGCTGTAAATGTGAATCATAAGGACTGTGAATAGCTGTGTTTATTTAGTAATCCTTCTAAATGAACTGTGCATATTGAAGTTGGATATGGAAAAAGGGCATTTATCTTGTTTATCATTCCTTCATTTGAACTTTGTGTTGCTGACCTCCACTTTAATGGGCCTGCTGACTGCTTCTGCTCTCTCCACCGTGAAGTAGACCGGGCGCCGCGCAGCAGGGGTTGTATTGCAAGAGCAATGATGGTTCCATTGGTCAGAGACAACAAGGTTGCTGTTGTGATCAATTTTCCTCCAGCAGCAGTCCTGGTCTTCAGCTGTGAAAAGAAGAAAACTGGCAAGCTCAATGACCTTTCAAAATACAGCAGAAAAAATTAAGCATTCGTTTGAAGCATTAATTCAAGTCCAATATTAATTCAAGTCCAATAATCCTTATACTGTGTTTTGGTTTATAAGCCAAACCCACATAAACGCAGTGGAAGTTGATAAAGCTGCTGTTAATTCTGATTATTTAAAAAATAAATTTAAATTAGTATAAAGCACTTTTAATTTATTAAAGCAGCAGGTTTAAGTCTTAATATAGATGCTGACCATGAACTGCTTAAGTAGCTAAAAAAGATCTAGCCCACCCATCTGTGTGACCGGCCGTTTTCCTCTGGGTGACTTTCGTGTCTTACCACAAATGACAGCTCTGCAGTCAACCTGGATTCCCACCGAGCGGTATTTCGAAGCGTGGTCGTCCATGCTTTCCGTCCCGTGCACGTATTCAAGTTCCTTTTCAGTGGCTGACCCCAAAACTTTCCGTTTGAGGTTTTCGTTTTCTTTTATGTGTTTGTCTATTTCAATCTGAAAATCTGTGAAAATTCCCTCCACAGTCTTTGATGCCTCCGTAATAGCCGCCTTCACCAGAATCTCCATTACTGAGGAGAGCTGACTTTGGAACGATATTAAATACGACATACTAAATCTATCACCGAAGTAACTTACAGATAACCGATTTCAAATTTAGATGTTTTTAAAAAAAATTTTTTTAACAAAAACGGATCTAATCGCAAAGCGGGTTGGAATGCACGAAAATACTCGTCCAAGATCTACCGTATTCCACGGTTTCGGTGCTAAGGGGCATATTTTGTTTTTGTTTCGTAATGACTGCCATTCAACACTTTCCTGAGTTCTGGCCTTTCCCATAGTTCCCAGCGGAAGCTGGTTTGCCCTTCCCGGTCAAGTTCCGTCGGAGTACTGTAGCTAGCAGGTAAACTTTTTCTGTAATTCCTAATGACGGGGGAAACGAAGCTTTTGAACTGCTCGAAGCAATTTTATCGAAAAAACTACATTGTGTCGAAGCGCTCGGTACATGCTCTCTCCATTTTTTCCATCAACTAGATGTGCTTGTACGACTGGAAACGTGATGGTATATATAACAAAGTTAAATAAAGAACACCTGATTTTGGGAACCGGATAGACATAAGTGCTTTTATGAACAAGAATAGCGGTTGTGTTGAAGAGGTAAACGTGTTGGAGGGACATGCTTTTGCAACGAGACAATTTACGTAATTTAAAGATTTTTTTCTTAGAAAGAGAATATGTATATATCTACGACTATCTCTAAATCTCTATCTTCCTTCCTCGTTGGTATTGTCTAGCGACCGCAAACCTGTGTTCCTGTAACCCTCGAATTTGAAGCGATGTTAAGCATTATGGGAGCTTGGAAAACTGCTATGTATTTTTTTTTAAATTTACACTGGCAAATGCTTGAGTGTAGTAACTACGGCTCCTTTTCACTGACCTCGTGTTTTCCGACCAGGGGTCACGACACTTCGAAAGATAGGAAGATATGCACTTAATTCATCCCCATGGTAAATTCCGTCGCTACAACAGTAAATAACACAATCAGGTAGTACACACGGTAAGGTTAAACACCGGGAAATAGTTTTACAAGTGCACAGGTTATGTACAAAAATACCATGCAACAGTTTTGTATTTAATGCCATATATTTTATCGATAAATTGTGCTTCTCTAGTATTGGCACAGGGTCGGGAACCCTGCCTCCTACGAAACATCTCTATTAATTCCATCAAAATAATGAAAACAAACTTTGTAGGTGGATACATGGTCCAAGTTGTTTAATATACAGTGATGATGACGCCTTGTAACAGAGCCGTGTCCCTCTGAGATAACGGAACGGGTAGATGACATGAAGCTATGGCCTGAAGTTAGCTACATAGACATCGCAAGCTACTTTGTTCTCTTTGAGTGTGTCGGAACTGAGAACTTATAAATACACAGAAGCCTAAAATGACCTGCATAGCAATAAGATAGGCAAAGTGATGGTAAACAAGTTTAGAAGGGTTGGTTTTGTCAGTGAAAGGATCAGGCTTGGCGAGATGTATGCTGAGATTGTGAGGAAAGGGTAGTATTACAAACTTACATCAACAGTAAAGACCTGAACAAGTGTGTTGTGCACCAGGGCTATTAGTGGACTTAACAAATGAATGATTTTCTAGCGAGTTAAAATAAAATGCAGAGATAAGGGAAGAGAGCCCTTCATTGTTTGTTGTATTCAAGTTGTTTGACAAATCTAGAGTAGTTTACGCACAGTACGTAGGTACCTTGATACAATTGGCATGAATGGATTCAATAAATTATTCTCATTAAGTTCACCAATATCACGTTCACCAATGAGAACCCCCAAACCACTGTTACTTCTCAGAGAAGTTTCTTCTCTTTTCGCCCATAAACGAGGTATGACTCGTGGGTTTTTTGTGGTTGAGATGGTAAGAACAAACATACACCCTCTTTGATGGACCTTCAGAACTTCAGTGCTGCTAACCCTGCTCTCTTAGTCTCCTCGTTCTTTTTTATCGAATGTATGGCGTGTGGTGCTGGACAGGGACACACTTTTTGCATTTGATTCTCTAAACAAACTCCTTGTTCTTGAGTTGTTTCAAGGCGTCATCACCCAAAGATTATGGTCTAATGCATGAAAATATAAACTAGAACAATTAACATGTGTAGTACATATTTATTTGCAATTTGGTTATTTGTATTGTGGCCTTTTAGTCTTAATTAGTCAAACTGAATCAAATAGATCCCCTTGGACATTCATAGGTGCAAAAATTAAGATGGCAGAACCAATTTAAGATGTGTTTTAGATGTGCTTTAACATGTCATACAGTTGTAAAACAATTGTATTGCCCTTCAGAATCTAAGGAATATAAGTTTCAGTTGGTGGGTAGTAATGACAAAACATGCATTTTTTATTAATTTAGTGAAGACTGAATGATAGATATCCAAGCATTAAATCAAGTTTCAATTTAATGTTTTTATTACTACAATAAAACATGAATACAACAATGCCAAAATAATTTCCATAAGATTTAGTTTTTACATTAAGTTATGACATCAACAAAAATCAGAAGTATATTCTTTTTACCAAATCAAAACATATTGATTCAGTTAGGGCTGCAAATAATTCAGATAAAATAATACATTTTACAAAATTTCACATTTTACAATAAAAGGAAAGGCCTGTTGGCCTACTGCCAATATCAAACCAGAAACTTACATTAAACCAGCCAATCAAACAAGCAAGTAAGCTAGCTAACTAGCTATCGATTGGTAAATTTGCCAGCTAGTATTACTTAACTTCACCTGGTTCACTATCAGTACATCGAGGATGGAAATTGATTAATCCTCAATGAGCTAGCGTCGCTACTAACGTCTGCCAACTTAGCTGTTAATGGTTATACTGAAACTATGGTTATTTTCCATAAGTTATCAATTAAGTGTAACATAGTCATTAAAACGATATTTCTTCAGAATCATCGTCTATCTTCAATTCTAATTCACCGTCTTTATAGAAAGCACACCCTAGATTTAATCTGTGTAGAGAGCTAATATTTGTGAACACAACAATATGCACTTGAAAACTCCCAGAGTATGCACATTATAGTTTAACATGAGGGTCGGGTGCATATTACAGTAATGGTGCTCCTGATTCCTGGAGTGGCGGGGAACCGGTATAGTTTAATGGTATAGCAAAAAGTATTGGCTGGTATTTTGTCTTTTGGTTACTTTCATTATCGGTTATTATTTAAGTATCTGACTGTCAGTCTTTGGTCTTCCAGCTACCTGTTCTTTTTATATTTCTATGGCAACAGCGCACCCTACTTATAACCACCTTACATGGTCTATCCGGTTTTCACTCCTCTGCCTGGTTAACATATTGGAGCTCCAAAAAACTCTCCATGGGGCTTAGCCTTTTACCTACTACTGGGTACCATCAGTCAAAGCTCAGACCACCCTTGTCCCATGCGTGTCCAGTGTAGTGCCTCTCAAAGTGTGGGATGTGAGTTGGTCTCAAGGTTGTCTGATGCACCTCCATTCTAGGATTTCCGTGTACTGCAGGGAGGCGTCTCCCTCAAATGGACCCGTCGCTGATGGGCCTTTAGATTTCCATTATAACTGAATCTCTTTCCGCATTCAAGGCATGGGAATGGTCTCTTTCCTTGGTGGACATCTCGTTGATGTGCCCTGAGATTCCCATTTTGAGCAAATCTCTTGCCACACTGGGTGCAACTGTATGGCCTCTCCCCCGTATGAACTCGCATGTGCACGTTAAGTTCAGACTGGGTTATGAAGCTCTTGTCACATCGGGTGCACGGGTACAGTCTTTTCCCAGTGTGTCGGAGCATGTGTCGAAACTGGTGAGAAGGATAGGAGAAGCTCTTTCCACAGTAGGGACACACGTTTGGTCTCCTCGCAGTGTGGGATTGCCCTGTACATTTAAGTGCCTCGCTTCTGACAAAAGCCTTACTGAGGTCAGAGCAGCCGTTCTGTGTCTCTACTTGGTGGTTCCCGGGCATTGGATTAGCTGCTCTTATTGGTCGGTTCAGCTTTTGCCTTTGTTGAACAAAATCACTGCAAGTTGTCACATATTTAGACCCCCCAGGCTTCTCCTCCACTTGTTTCCCAATCACCACCAATTTGTCCTGCTGCCCTCCTCCTGCATCCTTCACCTCTCCCCGATGCCACTGATACTGAGCATGGTTGAGCTCTGTTATCTTTTCTCTGCATGGGTACCGAAGTCCAGTGCCATCCACTGACCTGTTGTCCTTTGGAATCCCAGAGACAAATCCTAAACAATGCTGATAAGGAGCAGAGACAGTTTTGTCCACACTGGCAGGAACAGGGTGGAACAGGGAGGGCTCCACCATTGTGCGTCTTTGCTGGGTGTCGGAAACCTGGTGCGTTTGAGCAGCACAGCATTGTCCTTTAGACGCGGTGCTTCCGGTGTGCTCCGGTGCGACTCCATACTCTGTCTCATTGCCTCGCTGCACGCTGCTCCCAAGTTGACAGTCCTTGATCCCCTCTAAACTGCGTTTAAGGATGATGGGCGCAGATCGGCATGGGACGCACGTCACCCCTGTTGCCGAAAAACCCACCAGTGTGGTGGCGCTTTGAGGGAACCTGGGCTCTGACCTCCCCCTCCTTGAGGTTTCTTCCTCTCGAGCTACTGCAAAAAAGGAGCCATAACATAGGCGTGCAACATTCAGTCGTCACTTAGCAGTTCTCCTGACTCATGATTTGTTCTCTGCAGCACTTACCAGCTCCACCTATTTCCGGTGGTTTCCGCATATCACCGGTGAACCCCTTAGTTATTGGACTGGACTCCTCCACCAACAGGGCCTCAGGATCCTGCCCCACTAACTGTGAGGGTAAAGCAGTGGCTTTTTCACTTTTTATGAAAAAAAATCTTTTTAACTTTTTGTTAAAAAACCAAACTAATAAAATGATTGGAATTTTTATCAAATAGAAATTATAGTAAAATGCATTGATTTAAAATTAAATTTTAACAAGGTTATAACTACCGATTAGGTCATTAAAACACATTTTTTTAACCATAATAACATTAATTTTTCCTTTTTTTTTTTTTTTTTTTTTTTACATTAATAAAGCTACAGACACGGTCATTTGGATCACTGACCTCTTCTTTTTTTATGATGAAGGGGGCCACCTGGACACTCTCTGCACTCTGCTGGGGTCCTGCAGGGAATGGCAAACCCCAATATTGAGCCCCCAGTATGTCAAAGCACATAGAAGGGTACCAGGAGAGACCTGACATTTGACATGATATTTAATAGGTACTGAACTGAATCTTTGTATTGTATTTGTAAGGAGGTGTATTCTCACTCACAGAATAATTGAGTGGTTTCACTTGATTTCCTCAATGTCTAGTTTCAACATGACTTTATTTCTTTGAAATATATTAAACACAAGCTTAGCTCTGGAAGCATGAACCTAACTCACCAGCCCCTGTCAGTGAATCTTCAGGATCTGCACCCGGGGGCGGGCTTAACTCTTTGATTAAGGTGGAGGCCATCTTGGATTCCTCTTGACTAAAGGTAACAAACTCTAGCTCTATAACCTCCACCTTATCTTCAGTCTCACCAGACTGGACCTTCTGGATCCCGGGGTCACCCTGAGAAAAGGCATCCTTTAGCATGAGAGTTGTGTCTCCTGCAGGCCCTGTGAGGAGATACGGGTTTGAGGCTCTGTCAAAGCACACTTTCCTGGATCCCAGAATACCCGGCTGAACAAGAAGAAATTGGGCACCTGAAATGCTTTTGCAATTTATGGCCGCCTATTTTGGAACAATTTGAATGAATTTGGAGTTCCTGAACATATGTGGGTTTTACAGGGAGCCCCACTTTCATCTTCCTGATTTTTACAATTCAGTTAATGTTGCCTTTTAGACGTGCCAGAATGTGAACCAGTCACCAGCCACCAATAGAATAATCTATATTTACTGCACAGGACTCTATTAAGTAAATATTCTGCTAAATGTGCCTGGTACTACAACGTTTAACATTACTCACCAGTTCCTGTCAGTGAATTTGGAGGATCTATATCAGGGTCCAGAATTAAGTTGCAGGGATTTAAAGGCTGCCTCCTTTCTGACCCTCTGGATCCATTCGCATCTTTCAGCTTCTTCTCCGTCGCTTCCAATCGCCGCTTCAGAATTACGATTTCCTCTCTACTCTGAGATAACGTTACCCGGTAGTCCAAGAGGCTTATGTCAAAAATCTTTGTGATTTCGCACACAGCCGCTGTGAGCAGAGACTCCATAACGGAGGCGACCCGGGTGTTGAATGCATTCTTAACGGAGTCTGACATAGTAGCAGATAGATACTGCGTCTTCTCACCAGGAAGGTAAAATCATCAAAAGATAGAATGTCATCAGATCAGAAAATACTCAGCATACACTCAGTTGTCACTCCTAGGAAGCTATTGTAGCTTAAATAAAGGGAAATTGAGCTAAACTATCAGAGTGACGGTGATAAAGGAACCTAAACTGGGAACTTTAGAATTGAAGAGAGAATGATGGCTGTAACACAAACAATATTATTCAACCTACAACTGGTTCGAAAAGCACAATTTAAGATCTGTGACCATCCATAAAAAATGTACGACCATTAAAGCTGATGGCCGGCAGTAGCCTACACTATTTCTAAAACATTCAGTTTACTTCGGGAGATGTATAGTTGGGAAAATGCTATTGATGATAGTTAAACCTACTGCGCCTACCGCGCACGCGCATCTTTGTTGTAACTTTATGGCACAGTAGAAGACCTGAGATGAGTAGTAGATGACTGATGAATTAATTGATGCTCCGCGTCTTTCTATTTAGCAGATCTGTGTATTTAGCGCAGTCCCCTTTTCTCCTACTTCAAGTTACTGCAGTAATCAGTGTGTTAGAGATGGCGATTTATAAAACAAATCCCCTGCGTGAGAGTTTACGTTTTATTTTTTTGTTCAGCCCCCACCACTAACATCAATTTCTGCACACGCCCCGGCCTAGGCCTGATGTAAATACAAACGTTTTCTATCAGTTAGCACAGTAGCTAGGTAACGTTTTCAGTTTCATAGCAAATTGTATCAAGAAGAATACATAGAGTTCAATAGAATCATAAATAAAACGGCAAGACTTGAATCAATTAGTATGTATTAATAACAGGGTACATTGCCGTGAAATCTATTTAGCTACGGCTACTATTTAGCCGCTAGTGTGTTGTTCCACTCACAGTAGGTAAATATGTTTTCGTCATCCGCACAGCGTACATTCGTTGATTTGGACACCGAAGAGTTTATGTGCAATTTTATGCGAAATAAAAGACGATGCCATTTTTGTCTTCACTTCGAGAAAAGGGGTACGATATTTCTCCACAACAAAACACATTGGAATATGGGAGGGGTAACTGACAATCATTTCTTATTCGGCCAATCACCGTCAGAATATACTTGTCAGTCAAACTCGACAGAGGTAAATAAAAGGAAAGGGAAACGAACAATGCACAATAAATATAAAACGCCTACAATCACCACCATGAACCAGACAACATACTTACAGACCCATATAGTTCTGTATGAAATACTTGTAAATTAAAATGTTCTTAAGTTTTAGGTCAATAGCAATTTATTTAATACAGGAAAAATAGCGTCGGTGACATAATGAAACATCGAGAATAAGCAGGATAAATACAAGAAGTCGAGTATTTATGACACAATTTTTCTTTTCTGTTTTTTACGATGCAATACAGTTTTACTTTTTTAAATGACAAAATCGTATTTTAATAAATAAATAAAACATTTTTAATCGTAAAGGCCAAAAACTAAATTTACCATATCGAAATAAAATTTAGATGATTAAGTAAATAAACAATAAGTTTGTGGTTCTTGGGGTTCTCTTCAACAAAAACGCTTGCAGGTCTTAGTGCTTTGAGAAGATGGGTGGGGAAAGGATGGTGTGATCCCTTCTCCCTCTCCCTCATTTTCCCTTGGTGTTCCCCTTCTGAGTCGCCAAATGTCTGTTGTGCCAGCTTTGCTGCCCTTAAGTATATATTTTATTTATTTTATTTATACAGGTTGTATATTGTTTTATACTGTATATTATATTGTACCTAACTGAATACTTGTCAATCTGGCATATGTATTTAAAAACAAAATTCCACTTGGTGTGGATAGGTTCTATCTATTTTGCCCTCAGATTTACCCTCTAGCATTAAGACATAGTCTAATTCACCAAACAACAATGGTCTGAGATGCTATTGTAGGGATGCTTTATTTAATGGGTCTAATTGTACCATAGTTCCTCAGCTCAACAGTATGCATATGTTTGGATATTCAATTTGGATAATGGATCAGGAACACCTTCCTGTACCACCCATACGTCAAATGTGACCAATTAGGAAACATTTTAAGTGAACTTTTCAATGATGTCACAAACCTGGGTATGTATGCAGTAACAAAGGGCCAGGATTTTTTAGGTTTTGTTAATTTGACACAGACTAACCCTCAAACACGGTAAAACAAATTATTTATTCTTTAACTGCAAGCTAATGAACAGTGCTAAAAATACAAAAAGCAATCACACATGGATCAAAGTATTTATTTTACCTTGATACCTAAGCAATAGGTGAAAAAGAGCAATCAATATTCCTAGGACCCAACACCGATGTTGCCGTTTTAGCTTTCACTACTCTTAATCCTATTAGTCATTAGTCTCAGATTGCAATCAATTTTAAATAAATACTCTAACCTTCATTAAAATAAAATAAAAACCCTAATTTTTAAGAACTGATCAAAGTGATCGCAAAGTCTGGAATACAAAAATAAACTGTATCTATGTAAAACAAATCAAGAACCGTACTGACGAAAGAACTATACTCAATCGCTGTGGATCCTCTTGTGCGTTTTTAAGTTTCGCAAAAGACTAAAGCATTTCCCACACTGATCGCAGCAATATGGTCTCTCCCCCGTGTGAGTGTGTTGGTGGGTTCTGAGATTACCTAATTGACTGAAACATTTCCCACAGTGTGTACAGCTGTACGGCTTTTCTCCTTTGTGAATGCGCAGGTGGATCTCCAGGACGTCCCGGTGACTGAACGTCCTCCCACACTCCGGGCAGCTGTGAGGTTTTTCCTCCATATGAATCCTCTGGTGTGTTTTTAGGTTTCGTAAGAGGCCGAACCTCTTCCCGCACACAGGGCACCCGAAGGGTCTCTCCCCAGTGTGAACAACCTGGTGTGTTTTAAGGTGATCTAAATTGCGGAAACTTCTCCCGCACAAGGAGCATTTGTAGGGCCTCTCCCCAGTATGAATCCGCTGGTGAGTTTTGAGGTTCCATTTCGTGCTAAAGTTCTTCCCACATTCTCCACACTGATTGAAGCCGTAAGCACTCCCACCAAGCCCCGTATTCTCAGCCGAAGCAGGTGAAACGTTTCCATATGAGGGCAACTGTTGTAATTCTGGATAATGCAGTAGACCGTCCTCTGTCGATGAAAAAGACTTCAGATCTTTTTTCAGTTGCACGAGGTTAGCAGTGATGTTCAGCCTTTGTTCTCCACTCTGGAAGTCATCTTCATCTTCTCTATGGGAGCGCTCACCTGTGTGCTCTTCACTATATGTAAACTGCTGCACTGTATCCTGGTATTGAGTGACTGCACAGGAAACGAGGCCCAGGCTACAGGGCACATCCGCTCGCCGTTCGACTTGCGTGTCCCTATTAACTGTAGGTGAGGACAGTGCTTTCTGGCTTATGCTGGGGGTCCACTCCTCCTCAGAGGGCTGCTGGCCAATGGGAAGCCTATCCCTGGCATGTAGGAGAACACTAGACTCCTCCGCTCCTGTGGAAAAGACCAAACTTCTCCGTATTGACTAAGGACTGAAATGATCACTGGGATCTTGTAACATCTATTAACATTATGCGGGGTAATTTACATTACCTATAATTTATTTATATAATTTCAATCAACAAAAAACACTCACTTTTGCCCCGGGAACGTAGTTCTTCCTGAGGCTTCTGCACAGCCCGGTCCAGGTCTATACTCAGTGGGTTTGGATCTGCAGACTGAAATATGAAGAAAAAGGGAAACTTGAGACACACCTAGCTTCATGGATGTTACAATGGGTTCAGCAATAATATTTTTATTACTAATTAGTCATGTTAAAATATGACTGAGAGAAAACAGGCTTTGCTTAAAGTACCCGATTTTAAGCAATTTTAATGAAAAATTTTTTTAATTGAAACTGGAAAAAAAAAAAAATCAATGCAAAGATTACAGTTTACAGGAGTACAGTAAATATGCATTTTTAAGGATCATGAACAGCTGCGTTCAATTAGTAAATCCAAAACCTTCAAAAAGAACCTTGCGGATGGATGTTAGATGAGGAAAAGGGGCATTAATCTGCAGCCATTCAGTCATCTGAACTTTGTGTAGCTGACCTCCTCTTTAATGGGCCTGCTGACCTCTTCCGCTCTGTCCACTGTGAAGTAGACTGGGCGCCGCTCAGCGGGGTTTGTATTGCCGGGGCGACGATGTTCCCATCGGTCAGAAGCTGCAAGGTTGCTGGTGCTACCAGTTTCCCACCAGCTGCAGCCCCGGTCCTTAACTTTCTCCTCGGCTGTGAAAAGAATAAAACTGGCAAACTCAGTCACCCTGGCAGCTGTTTCTTCAATAAGAATTAAGCATTTGTTTTTTTGGTGGAAGTCCAATAAAAGCAGCCATAATCTTTATAGTGTTTTTGTTTAACTCAAACTCACAGGAATGCAGAGTGACAGTTAAATCTGCTGTTAATTCTGAATACTTAAAAAAAAAAGTTAATTATCAGGCATTTTCCCCAGCAGTTAAGTTATTATGGCAGCAGGTTTATGTCTCTAGATGGAATCGGCGCTTGTAATCAAAGACTTTAAAAAGATTGTCAGCAGAGATGGATTAAAGAAAGAGTTTAGACTAAAAGTATGTCTGGGTGGGGTGATAATTTAAAACCCATTCATTTTTGTATTTTCCCTAAAAACGGTGGCTTCTTAGAATTTCAGTATTTTGAGGTTTTCAACATTATTAGGGTTTTGTTGTATGTTTTGTTAAAATGCCCAAGAAAAAGAATCCTCGGTATTCCCTTTTTCTCGCCACACCCACCTCTGGAACGGCTAGCAGAAAAGTTTCGGCCTCTGGGCATGCCGGCGGGGGCTTTTTGGGCTCTGGGAAAGTCGGCGGGGAAGTTTCGGTCAACCCGGCCACCATGCAGCGTAAATTCTTCAGCCACCACACTGGACTCCTCCACTCCTCTCATCTCCACCGACAGGGCTTCAGGCTCCTGCTCCACTAACTGAGAGGGTGAACCAGTGGGTTTTCAACATTTTCTTTTTAACTGTTATTTAAACACACTTGAAAAATTATATAAATCATCATTTTATAACAGAATTATAATGAATGTGTTTTTTTGTTTTTGTTGTTATATTTACACGGTTATTGCTGACTAGGTCATTAAACCCGACCTCTTCTGTTTTTATGACGAAGGGGTCCATCTCGGCTGCCTCTGTACTGACACAATTGGTTGCACGCTCCTGTGGTCCTGCAGGGAAACGCAAACCCCAAACCTGAATTGCCAGTAACTCAGAGCTCATAAAGAGGCATCAGGAGAGACCAGACATTTGACATAACTTATAACATTTCAAAGAGGGTTACTGGTTTTAGATCATCAGTTTTTACTTCTGACGGCCAAATAGCATCCCAAGTTGTCCATGAAAACAAAACAACCAGTACATGTGAGGACGTTAGGGCTACCACCCCTAAAACCCTAATGTTAGATTTTAAGGTGACGATTTATTTTAGAAGATATCCAACCTGATCTTAGCCCTGAAAGAATGAATCTTACTCACCAGCCTCTGTCAGTGAATCCTCAGTATCTGCACCCAGGGGCGGGTTTAACTCTTTGATTAAGGTGGAGACCATCTTGGATTCCTCTTGACTGAAAGTCACAAACTCTAGCTCTATAAACTCCATCTTATTGTCGGTCCCACGAGACTGGATCTTCTGTATCCCGGGGTCGCCCTGAGAAAAGGCATCCTTTAGCAAGAGAGTTGCGTCTCCTTCAGGCCCTGTGAGGAGATAGGGGTTTGAGGCTCTGTGGCACACTTTCCTGGATCCCAGAACATCAGGCAGCACAAGAACACATTGACCAGCTGACATTTTGCTGCAATTTTGGGATGCCTGTGTAGGTTCCTTTTTCATATGAATTTCCTGAACATCAATCAATTGGATGTTTTTTGAATTGAGCTTTTTTTTACACATTTTATGTCACAAAGGTAAAAGAAAGCAAACCTGTATCTGTGGGTTTCAATGGGAAGACAGGTTTATTGCAAACTCAAAGCTTTATGAAGGTTATTGTGCACTCACACTCAGATGAACTCGGGTACATGTAATGTATTAGCATTAAATCGTCAATTCTTTATTTTCCGAGCAGCCTGGTGTATGTACTCCTTTCCTTTAAAATACTCTATTTCCTTGTTATATCCTGGGTATTTGCCCAGTTTTGACTACCGGAATAACTTGTACATAACGATTATGGGATACAGAGTGTATGTATCGATGTCAATCCCCGTAAATTTATATTACAACACGAACTACTTAACAGAAAAGCCACCACCGTGTATCGACCCTTTGGTTGCTGAATGGGACATCACAGTAAAAATACAAATAAAATCAACTTGATTCGCTGCTTGGAGCTATATTTAGAAAATATTTTGCTGAAAGTGCCTGGTACCACAATGTTTAACATTACTCACCAGTTCCTGTCAGGGAATTTGGAGGATCTACATCAGGATCGAGAATTAAGTTGCAGGGATTTAAAGGCTGCCTCCTTTCTGACCCTGTGGTTCCATTCGCATCTTTCAGCTGCTTCTCCGTCGCTTCCAATCGGCGCTTCAGAATTACGATTTCCTCTTTACTCCGGGATAACGTTACCCGGTAGTCCGAAAGGCTTATGTCGAAAATCTTTGTGATTTCACACAAAGCCGCAGTGAGCAGAGACTCCATAACAGAGGCGACCCGGGTGTTGAATGCATTCTTAACGGAGTCTGACATACTAGCGGCTGGCTGCTGTGGCTTGTCCCAGGAAAGGTTAAAAAAAAAACATTTAGCAGCCAACTCTCGTTTCCAACTCTCGTGAGAGAAACTGGCGATTCTGGCCGTTCGAACAATCCAATACGGATAAAAAAATAAGCCAATTTTTTAAAAAAAATGTATTTTTGTAATTAATTTGATCGAGATTGATATTTCTTGATATTTTTTTTTAAATATGCCTGAATGGTGTGCTCAAATTATGCATTAGAGTAGCCTACTAACATATCACTTCACTTTAATGTCATCACCTACAAGTGGTTCCGTTGCTTTTACTCTCCTCTTTACCCATGTTGTTGTAGTTTTTGTTATACTTCCAACGATTTAGTTGGCGGTATGACACTAATCTATTTTACTACAAGACACCCCAGTGCGGCAGATAATAGCACTGACCGAAATTAAATAATTGGCTAACTGATAATTTCTCGAAAACTCCACAGCCAAGCCATGGTTTTCTCATTTTAAATGGCCGTTCGCTGGTGGTAAAAGTCGATTTATTTGGTTATTATAACACAATTTTACATTATTTTTATTACTTAAACCTGTTATTACATTAAAAATTAAAATCTGTTTTTAGTAAATGAAGGCCACAAAGACCTTTATAACTTCTCAGGTAAAATCCACGTTCCCTGAACAATGCAATCAGCTCCGCATGGACCAACAACCCTGTGGAACCTTTCCTAGTCCTTGTTGAAGCCACGCCCCAAATAATTCAGGCTGTTCTGGAGGCAAAGGGGAGCTCGGCCCACTGTACTCAACGTTATCTTCCATTGGTTGTTGGATGTTAATTTACAGATGTATACAGCAAAACTAGACAAGTTATCTCCAATGTTATCCAGTTCCCCAGCATATTTCATAAGTTTATTTCAAAATGGCTTTAATTCTGCTGTAAAACGATTGATCAATTTGACTAATTTAAATGATGATGTAGCAGCATAATCGTTATTCATTTTGTTCATTGACCATCTCCCCCTGCTGGGAACACACTATAACATAAAATTATGTTTCAGTTATTCAGTTTTTATTTGTATAGCTATAGCCTGAAAAATAGAACAAAAAACTCCAAAATGTAATTAATTTACAGCTTTTTCTTTTCTTCTGGTGCACACTTCCCGTTACACACATTTATTGAGTCATGGGTTCTGCAGTTCACAGTAAAGAAAAACATACGGATAGCTTACTGTCCAGTGTGAACACGCTCATGACTTTTCAGGTCCTTCTGGGAAAAATAACCTTTCCCACACTCTGTGCAGGAAAATGGTCTCCTTCCCAGGTGGACCTGTTGTTGGTGTGTTCTGAGGTTACCCCTTTTAGTGAAACGCTTCCCACACTCCGGGCATGGGAATGGTCTTTTTCCCTGGTGTACCTGCCGTTGATGCGCCCTCAGGTTGCCTTTCTGGGCAAATCTCATCCCACACTGGGCGCAGCAGTACGGTCTCTCCCCTGTGTGCACTCGCATGTGCATGTTAAGATGTGATGGGCTAATGAAGCCCTTTAAACACAGATTGCATGTGTATGGTCTCTCGCCCGTGCTAAAAAGCGACGACTGCTTCTGGGGCAGGTTTAGGACAGCCGTCTTCCCTTGTCTGGATGTGTACTGTTGAAGGTCAGTCCTGTCAACTGATCTGTGGACATTTGAAATCCCATGGACAGATGATAAACAAGGCTGATACTGGGAAGAGACAGCTTCCTCCATAGTGCCAGGGACGGAATGGAACTTAGAGGGTTCCACAGCTATAGACCTCTGTTGAATGTTGTTCACTTGACCAGATCTAATAGCGTATGGTGGTTTGTCCGCAATCACGTCTTTATTCCCCTGCGCAGGTCTAGACAGTGTCTCATTGCCTCCCTGTTTTCTGTTCTCTCTTCTCAGACCATTGAACTCCAACGAAGTGTAGTCAGGAATTGCAGGCCGAGGTCTACATGGAACACACCCTATCCCTGATGTTGGCAAATTCACAGAAACCGCAGGGTTCTGAACAAGTTGTGGGTTCACCCTCCGACTTAAGATGGCTTCCTCTTGAGCTTCTGAAAGAACATATATGTAAGTCACAAAAAAAGTTTTGGATATTGGTCTCCAAATGAAGATACACATGCTTTGAATAATTTTCCCCAGAACTTGCCTTCACCACTAATTACAGATACTGCTGGCAGATGTCTCCTGAACCCATGGGCCCCCAGACTAGATTCCTCTGATTCTCTCATCTCCACCTTCATGGATTCAGGATCCTGTTCATCTAGCTGTGAAAGAGAGTCACAGTATTACTTAAAGATAGGTAACCAGTGGTGATTTAAATGTTCTGGTAACATTCCAGTGTTTGTTTAAATTCTTGATAGAAAATGTTTTCTCTTAAATTATACTTCCATATCCTTCAGACCACAGACCTCCTCTTTGATTATGATGGAGACCACATCAGCTTCTGTTTGACTGAAACCAGCCAACTCCAGCTTTGTCACCTCTGTCTCCATCTCATCTTTCACCCTGCTGGGCTGTTTGGAATCTTTCAGGGCACTGGAGTTTCCTGGGGTCAGGGCATCCTCCTGAAGCAGATGTGCATTCTTTTTAGGCCCTGCAAGGAGAGATGAGCTAAGGTGCAGCACAACACCACATTCAGGAGAGCCAAACCCACTGGGCATGTGAAACTCTTTGTTGATTTTGCATTAGGATTTCTTGTTGTTTCCAGGGTTTTTTTTTTATTTTTATTGATTTGTAAAAGATTTAATGGAATCCTAAAATTTGGTGATGTTCATGAAAATTGTTGCCTATCGTTGCCATAGTTAAGCTACACTGAAACCAGATGATGGCACATTAGTCAGAACTAATTTAGTAGCATGGCATAATTAGTTAAAAAGGAAAAACATTTTCAACTGTGATACCCTTATTACTCACCATCACCAGTTGCTGTCATTGTTGTTTCAGGGTCCACGTTGGAAACCAGAAGAGGGTAGCTGGGATGCAAAGACTGCTCAGTACTTATCCCCGCTGCTCGTATTTTACTGACATATTTCAGCATTTTCTCCGACGATTCCAGGCGACGCGTCAAGATGTCAATTTCTTTTCTGTTCCGGACTATTTCCATCTGAGAGTCAGAAAGGCTTCCCTCAAAAATCTTTACTATCTCGACTACCGCTGCCGCGAGGAGAGATTCCATAACAAAGGTGATCCTGGTGTTGAAAGTGTTCCTCACAGAGTCCGACATTCTTGCCAAAGTCGATTCCTCCCAGATACTACACAGTGAAGGGAGGATAACGAAATAAAATATATCAATATATTAAAATATATTGGTAACTATATTGACAAATGGTTTACTGACACTTATTTTATTGATAAATGATTTTGCTATACTTATCAACCATTTACAGCAGCTACACATAACAAATACTGCTAACTAGGTAAATAAACCGTCTAGCGGTACTACACAAGTGGTTGATACCAGATGCATACGGCGTGTTTAAATCGAAATGCAGGTCGTCCAACTCCTATAAATACCTGGAACCGTTATTAATAAATTGACGAAATTCGTATAAAATTAATTACTGGACAAAAATTAACGTTACAGTTGCTTGCTACACAACTGCCAGTCAGAGATGGAGAGCGCGGCTACTCGGCTATCATAAGAACGGTAAGACCGCCACTGTTAACAAGTTAGGCACCAGCTAAACGAAGCGTATGGCACGAATTCTTTACTCGGCGTTGTAGCTACATTATCCGCAGTAGTTAGAAAGGCGTAATAGTAATCTGCTAGCTAATAACGTAGCTAATGATCGAAACACTTCTGCCGGCTAACTCTGGGGGGAAAAAAAACAGACTAATGTATCTGGCAACAATAAGACGTTACTTCCGGGTCCCGAAAACAAAAATAAAACGTCAAAATAAAAGACTTCTATGACGGTTGTAAATTTGATGTTAAACGCCGACGCTTATTACCTAGTTGACCATTGTGTTGATTTTACATCACGGATTATATAATGTTTAATGTATTGTGAAATAATTCTAAAAGCTTTTAAATACATTTTATAGACCATTGATGAGACACACACTTAAATGGGCTGTATGGTACAAGCGTATTGCTCTCTGTTTCAGACAAAAACTGAAAGATCAGGCAAATGTGTCAGCAATGTTCAGTTAGAAAACCTGGCAAATTCTTTAGTAGTATTATTATGTAGTGTTGTATTTTGTTTCACATTGTTCAAACTAATTTGTTTAGTATTTTTGTCCAAGTGCAGCAAGTTCACTAAAAAAATTTTTAGTAGAACGCATCACACTGATCATACTTTTATATCAAAGATTATATAGGGTTTTATTTGTCATTAAAGTTGCGCATATATAGATTGAACATATCGATAATATTAAGAACTTTCCATGCAATTATATAAAATAACATTTTCGACCTTAGTGATATGATTGCATAGTCTTTTGATGTTAAAAAGTGCATTCACCTATCAAGTACTACAAAACTAGATAATAAATGAAAATGGCTTCTTATATTTCGATTTATTTTTAAACTCTTTCAATTGTTGCAAGCTTTATATCCAAATTTGGGACACAATTTAAAATTGCACTCAACCTGCTGATATAAGTGTATTTCTTCTGTAACAAATCACTCACTGGAGTTTTATTTTGACACAAACCGGATGGATTATTGTTGCTAATTCTTGCTGAAAAAACTCTCGAAAGTACTCTCGTGCTGTTCTCTGTCTACATGTCATAATAATCTTAGCAGATATAACTTCAGGCCGGTGTGTCGCTTACATAAGCACGTGTATACTATCGTAATTTTTCGTTAAGTAATTTATTGTGATAGTTATTTAATCCGTAAATAACACATTATTAAATTGTCTTTGGAATAAGCCTGCCATTCAAAAAAATAGAACGAAACTTCTCTGGCGCGACTTAGCAAACATATTTAATTAGTTATGATGACTCTCAGCCGAATTTGTTACATTAACTATGAATAATACACAATAAAAATGTCAATTATTACACCGAACTTTTATTTATTTGGAAAAACCGAAATAAAATTTTAAAAAGTGAAAAAAGCCTACTTTATTGTTAATATTACAAAATAATATAATAGTTATCATTGGAACACAACGGAACATACGTCCAGATACGTCGATGTTGTATTTATTTAATTGTATGTCATGTTTTGCTTAAGTGAATGGCTGCAATTACAGCAGCATTTCATCTCATTGTATTTTCTGAATTGTTAAAAAGATAAACATATAAAGTGCAATTAATTTCCAAAAGTTAAAATTTGATAAAGAGAAATACAAAAGTAAAAAAAAAAAAAACCTTCCCAGGTTCCCAAAAAAAAAAAAACACTGGAAAAAACAAGGAACCAAATCATTTAGTGAATAAAAGTACTGTGAAAAGTTGGTTGAATTACGATTATCTAACCATATCTGCCAATCATTTAACATTAGCTGCAGATTCGTAACACTCATCTTATAAAAAAGGATGCTGAAGTGTGTATCAAATGGCAAGAATTGTGCCCTTAGACAGTGATCACAGTGGAGGGGTCACCATTTCTAGGGAGTAGGGTGAAGTGAAGCATTGAAAATGAGCTGATTTCTAAAATTTTATTTATACGTTAAAATCATATTTTGGATATCCAAAAGTAGAATTAATACTATCAAAATTTTACATTATCAAAATTGAATGTTGGATAATAAATCGACACTGTGTCTAACATACAAATGTATGGCAGCCTGTAAAGCAATAATCAAACCGGAGACAGCCGATCTTGCAAGTAACACTAAAAAGAACACTAAGGTATGCTGACAAAGCTGAATACATTTTAAAAAATCATTATAAGATGATTAGATAAGATTTCCAAATCTACTATTTAGTGGGTCTGCGTTCTGTGTTTATCGTTTAGGTGTACAAACCCCTTAAATTAGCACGTTTACAAAAAGAGCCCATGTTATTTTATTTGGCTATATCTGAGAATAATAAATCAAAATACTTTAAAAAAGGACAAAACAAGGGAAGTATACACAAAATCATTTTAAAAATTAACCCAGAAGACAGAAATGTGATAATTTTACTTTATGTGAACTTGAGGTAAATGTTGGTACTTAAGCATTCTGTTAACCGAAGTTTGCATTTGACCCTATTTAATAAGGTGAGACTGAGTGTGAACTTGTCGGTGCCTTTTAAGGTCACTATTGGCAGCATACCTTTTCCCACAGTCAAAACAACTATATGGCCTCTCTGCAGAGTGAATCAACCAGTGTCTCTTCAAATATCTCAAATGACTGAAACTCTTCCCACACTGTGTGCAGCTGAATGGCCTATCCCCTGTGTGATATTGTTGGTGTGACTTTAGGTTGCACAAGTAAGTAAAACTCTTGCCGCACTGTGCACAGCTGAAGGGCCTCTGGCCCGTGTGACTTTGCAGGTGCACTTTAAGGTGAGACATGTAAACAAAACCCCTCCCACACTGTGTGCAGCGATGGGATTTGTTTCCAGTGTGATATCTCTCGTGAGCTTTCAGGTTTCTGAACTGAGCGAAAGCCTTGCCGCAATGTAAACAACTGAATGGTTTCCCTTCAGTGCCAGTCCTCTGTTGGTTCCCAGAATCTTCTGACATGGAGGCAGCTGTGGCGCACGGGGAGCAGTCTTTCCCACACGGTGCGTCAGAGGTTGCTTTTTCCGCCAACTCACTCACAGCTGTTTGAGCTTGTTTCACACAGAGGCTGCTTTGCGTCTCGCTGGTTTGAAATGCTGGATTTTTTGTCTTCACAAAGCACAGATTCTGAGGCCTCATTGCATCATAGGGGCAGCCTATGTAGGGAAAAGTGACCACTGATGCCTTCGGTCTATATTCTCTGTTCTGCCCGTGAGAGGTACCTGATCTGGCCTCTTCGCTACATACAGGCTGCAACTCAGTCTCCTCTTTAATGGCTATAGAATCCACCAAGCCACTTTCTGGTTTGCCACTCAGAGATCCTAAAGAAGACAGGCAACTATCTGCACCTTCTAGGTCAAGGCCATCACAGTCTGCCTTCATGTCACTATGGGCAAATGACGTTTCTTGTTGACCTGCATTTTTGTGCATTACATGATCAAGTCCCAGCTTGTTCTGCCCTGTGGGGCAGTGACCCGATTCTGGCCGTTTCATCTCGTGCGCGGCCTCCTCAAAGCTCAGCTCCGAGTTGTTTGAAGAGTTCAGCCCACCCTCATTACACATGTTGTCCACCTCAACAATGAGGAACTGTTCAGACGGAGGTTTAATGCCTGGGCATCGACTTGGGCTCCACTTCTCGCCAAAGACTTGTTCCTTGAGATCAACATGAAGATGGACACCATTGGCAACTCTGGCTCCTGGGGGGTGTGGATTAAAAAAAAAACACGTATGTATGGTATATATCTGGTATATATTTTGATTAACTTATGAATGTCACATGTCTGCCTTTTCCCAAGCTCAGCGTATAATTTATTTACTCATTCCCTCATTTTAGCGATCAGCATTAAAAGAGTACTTTCATGTTTGTTCACCACAGCAGACACAGGGTTCACCCACCATCCAGACCCGTCCTCGGTTCTCCCACATGGCCGTTTTCGCCTGGGGGCTGATCAAGGTCCTCCCTTTCGCATTCAGACCTGTGGACTGTGAAAACGAAAAACAGTGACCACTTAAACCCACTCCTGCACTGGTCATGTTCACAAAGCTTTTCTCATCAACTGGGTTACTCGCCATAAATTTTAAAAAGTTGAAGTAAAAAAGAATGTCACCGCTTAGCGCTACACTATGTGTCAATTAAGAATGTCGACCTTTCCTACATAAGGTCCAAACCCTACATCTCTACCCCGAGGGTAGTACCCTCTTACTAAAAAGAGGCCAGTTTGATATAGTCTTGTGTTTTATTTATACAATAGTAATTATTATTACTGTTTCACCAGCCATTTCTTGCGCCTCAGTGGACACTGGAGTGGTTTCTTCCACTGAAACCCAAGGGTGTGTCGTATCCATCCTTTCCCCAAAAGGATTTCTCCTGTTGGATTCACATCCCTCGTTGATATCGTACCACTCATCAACACCTAAAAAGCAGAGTGAGCTGGTGTCAAGGTTCAAGCAAGCAGTGTTATGAAGGGAATAAAGGTGGAAACAGCAGTTGAGATTGTTGAATGGCCCAGTTATGAAGCAAAAAAGTGCCTGTTTAACCCTACGCACCAGGCGGTGTTTCTTTGGTTCTGTGTGCCCTGTCCCCAACCAAAGCTCCAACTCGTCCACAGTCTGCACATTTTTCTCCCCATTGTTTTTTCTGTACCCTCCATTGCAGCTTCTCCTTCAGGGCCTTCACTTCCTCCCTGCACCGCACCACCTCTTCCAGGAAGCTGGCCTCTGCCAGTCTCGTAATTTCACACACAGCACCTCTAAGGACCGTCTCCATGATGCCAGAGAGCTGGGACCGAAAAAGTAGGATGTCTTCTGACATTGCTGCCACCGCTGCACGATGCGTCCCACAGAATTATTGAACAAAGTTTGGAACTTTTGAAATGTAGCGTCAGTTAAAATGTCAAATTAAATACGGTATACAGCCATTATTTATAAAGACGTGCAATATTTTAAAACAGCAGTTAGTAGATATGGGAATTTCGCTATAATAAATCTAACAAGCTACATGTTCAAAAGACCATAACTAAATATAAATATCTGGCATTAATTCGAAACCGATGACTACCGTTCGTTTTTTATACATCTACTAGACAGAAAGTTAAGAGTTATCAAAAAGTCACGTTAGCTTGATACGTATATTTTCAAAGTAGTATAGCTCGTTATTTAATATCGACATAATACCAAACATTAAGCCTCTGTTCATAACAATATCCATATACAGCACCTGCGCTAATATACCATATTTTATTCTCACTCTAAACGCAATCTGACAAAACCGAGATGATCGAACAATGATAAAAACGACATCGCAAACCAAAATAAGGAGCTACGTCGTACGGATGGCTGGTAGGGTCTAAAAGCGAGACCGAACGTGAGTTCTACTCTGATGCAGTGTTAGTGCGTCTTACTACATTGCATCACCGTATTGACCCACCCTAACACACTCAGATGATTCAAATGATCGTAAAAATAATTAAAAGCTTATAAATTAATGTAAAACAACGAAGCCACACGATTTTTAAAGTTTTACTGATGATATTCTTTTGAAATTACAAATATCATTGTAAGAGTATATTTTTTTATTCTTAACATAGAACTTAATGCGCCAGGGTCACACATTAAATTACCAAGTGTTGAAAAGCAAAACCATAAAATCCAAATAAAGATAATAAAAATACCAGAAATAAAAAAAGAGACTTTTTCAAATATATTTTCAAATTTTATTGCTTCTCTATGCTGAAATGCCTTTCAAGTGTTAACATTTCAGTAGAGCAAGATTTAACAAAAATTAGAACAGATTAACCACAACGTGTACATCCTCCACAACATAAATTACAAAGGCATTTAAGGACATATTCATTAACAAGCGTTTTATGTACAAAAATTATAACGATGCCCCATTACCATGGTTCCCACATAAAGTTCACAAATATTTCACCATCATCCAACAAATGCGGTCATTTTCCTGACTTTACCCAATGATCCCAGTAACAGCTACTCAGTCAGAAGTAAATTGCATGATGTGGTTTCTTAGTAAAAGCTCTTATTTAAACCTTACAGGATCACACTTTAGCTATTTGTACAGCTGGATGTTTACTAAAGCAATTCGGGTTCAACGCTTTTTCTCAAATATACAGATGTACCCTTATTGGAACTTGAACCCACAGGGTTTAATCAAAGTCAAAGCTGACCTTATCCACAACCCTGAGTCCAATTAACAGTAAGACAGAGCCGTTAAATAAAGTCTCTTATGATGGAAACACGCACCCATATACTCAGGAAGTACTAAGGAGTCCTGCGGGTCAACCTAATCATGGAATTAACTGGGTGAGTCTACCCAAACCCTTGTGAATACGCTGGTGTGATTTCAGCTGCCTTAACTGACTGAACCTGTTTCCACAGATAGTGCAGCAGTATGGCTTCTCCCCAGTGTGAACTCGCTTGTGTGTGTTCAGATCCCCAGAGAAGCGGAAACACTTGTTGCACTGCGTGCAACAATAGGGCCTCTCTCCCGTGTGAACACGCTGGTGGACTTTTAAATGGTCGGCCCGCCTAAAGCTTTTCCCACACTGGGCACAGCAGAACGCTGCATCTCCCCAATGGATCTGCTGGTGCCTCTCCAAATTTCTTGCAACAGTGAACCTCTTCCCACACTGCGTACAGCTAAATGGCTTTTCCCCCGTGTGCTTTTGGAGGTGTATTTTGAGGCGACTTACATAGCTGAAACTCTTTCCACAATATGTGCAGATGTTCTGATTATCTCCTGTGTCAACAACTTGAAAAGTCTCATTGTTCTCAGATGCAGCAAAACCTCTGTCAAACAACGAGTCCAGACTTGCCGGCGCCACACTCTCGTTTCTTGCCATTTGGGAATGTTTTCCGGTGGAACTGTATTGCTGGTGTTTAGGCTCTGGCGTTACGTCCTCCCTCATCACTGAACCCCTCATAAGAGTCACAACGTCACATGGGCGAGGCAAGCCAGTCGCATTCTTTTTCAGTGTTCTCCCTCTTTCCTTGAAGCTGTGCTGCTGCCTTAGTTGTGTATGAAGAAGTTCTGGCCTAGGCTCACGCGAAGTACAAGAAAAGTCCCTATCTCCATCTGCAAGGACAGTGACCTTCTCATACACTATGTTCTTGGAGCCCAGACAATTCAGATTTCCTGTATGGTGTTTGGGTCCTTCCCGGAAGACCGGGTCCATTCCACCAAGCTCCACCACATTGTGTCTGGTGACATGCCACTCCGAAAGCTTCACTGTAGCTTCTGCTTGTGTGGCTACCACAGTCTCTGCTCCTGTGCATTTTCTGTCCTCTGGCTCTGTTGTAAAAAACAACAAAACAAAAAAACAGGAAAAATATATACATATTGCATCTACTGCACTGATATTTGGCACTTAATATATTACGACATGCCTTGTTTGTCAAAGCAAAGCACACACACCAAACATACTCACTTTCCAGTCCAACTCTCAGACCTCCCTGTTGACCACTGCTGCTTGAGGCCTCTTGGAAATCCTCCTCAATCTGCATTGAGTCAAACCTGTTCCCTTCAAAATCTTTGGCCTGA
>JAOYSI010041369.1:0-21143 GCA_025775065.1 Hiodon alosoides
TCCGGCGGTCCATAAGACCGGCTTTCGGACGGTTCGAGGACTGGGATAAAAAAAAAAAAAATGTTGAGTCTATTAAGTGTGGTGCTCTTCACATTTACCACACGGATGATTGGATGGACAAACGGAATAACATGACTCTTTTTAACCAAAACATTTATTGCAGATGATTTTAAAAACTCAGTTCTAACAAAAGATACACAAAGAGTCTTTCAGTCGTCCGACTGTCTCTGAATCAGAGGCCCGTGGGCCGGGGGGCTGATTCTCTAACAGCACGCTAACGGCAACAACAGCAAGACTAGCAGGTAGGTACTGAGATACTGCCCCCTACTGGTGAGAAACTATAATAAACATAAGCAGCATAGCAAGAGAAAAATTATACAGCCAGAGCACTTTGATTGTTCGATAGTACAAAATATATTGTTCATGTTTGCTATAGCGGAAACTGTATTATCCAGGACCACTTTAGCCAAAGTGTCTGGGTGAAAACAACCTGGAATCTCGGCAGGTTTTGCATGGCATGAACCTTGCTACAATAACAGGTAGAACGAAGGCACCAAATTTGTGCAGAACATGTATACTAAACAATGGGCAACGTATTTGTGCAGAATATTTATACTAATCATTGGGCAACGTATTTGCCCAGAACATTTATACTAAACATTGGGCAACGTATTTGTGTTGAACATTTATACTAAACATTGGGCTACGGACTTTAAACTCACGCATCTCTTAACTTCTTAATGTAGAGGTGCGAGAGGTCCCAGTTAACGAACACAACGTTGTCATAATTTCGCTGCGTCGTCGCAGCAACAACCCGAGAGGAAGACCCCAGTTGCAGGGCGCAACACAGGCAGCCGTCCTGGGACCGCCACCCCTTCCATGCAGTGGCACTGGAAAATCGGAAAACGTGGGAATTTTGAAATGCGAGGTCCCTTCAGCATAAGAAATTAAAAGACAGACATTATTTCATTGGAGAGGTCATTGTAAAATTGTAAACAGTAAATTCCCAAATTTAGCACCTTAAAAACCATGTAACCCTCCAAAAACAGTGCTCCTGCTCCAGGTACAATTTAAAGCTACTTTACAAAGTTCCTCAATATAAGTCGTTAAAATATAATATGTGACTAAATGCCTGTTACGTATCAAAATCTTTTTTCAATAAAACAGAAAAAAGTGTTGGCTTCTGAACTCTGCAAACTTAAGAAGCCCAAATACGAATCCATTACATATAAAATTGTGAGTCCACCGCCTCCTGAGAGGGAAACCAAACAGAATACCTCCATAAAACGTTGGACACACAAGCGCAGAGCCCACTAAAGGCAGACCCGGGAAGGTTTCTGCAGTGAGAAGGCGACACCACCAATGTTCTGGAAACGATGTAACCTGGAACCTCAGCGGAGATGGTTTCCGAGAAGTCCCACGTCACCGGTGACCACACTGAGCGGATCAGAACAGCCTGGTGGGCATGTCAGATTTCACTGCTGCCAACAACGTCCCAGCAGATGCGGGTTCAGCTTAATTAATCAGCGGTGATAATCCACAGGAAACAGAAACGATGTTTAAAACAGAAGACGTATCTGACAATAAGGAGGTCTGTGTGGAGGAGACTCAGAGTAGAGGTTCTACCAGCTGTAGTGTTCTAGTTTAGGAGATGCAGCATAGCTTTGTACCCATAAACCTTCTGTATCTGAATCTCACAACACGACCCTCGCTTCCCTTAAATTCCATTTGGTCTGTTTTTACATCCTGCTTCTTCACCAAAAGGCAGAGGGGAATCACCCCACACAACATAACATCGCTGATAAGTTGCAACATTATGGGAAGGCTAATGCCAACAGCTTTCAGCAACAGATCAGAGCTAACATCCAGATCATACCTCTGAAAGTCAGTTTCTGTGCTGTACTGTACCCAACCATCAACCCACCCATGTGTGTTTTCTGATCAAGGAAAAACGCGGAGGAATAAAATGATTTTTAAAAACCTACTTTTGTGTCTGTGGCTGATAGGAAGGGGCAGATAAAAAAAAAATGAAATCATTTTGAATGTTGGCAACAAAGTAGGCGTCCTGCTAAACACAAAATAAATAAATAAATAAAACGGGGCTCGGTAAATGTCTACAAACGCCCACGGGGAAATATGAGCCTAATCCCGACTGGCAAATCCCCCGTAAACCAGTTACACAGAAACGCCATAGCGAAGTCAACACCTGATGTGCTGGGCGTGAAACAGGATGTGACATCACACAAACACCCTACACCCCTGAAATTACATAGACTTACATGAGCGGGAAAAAAAAAAACAATACGGAAGCAAATATACCTTTAATGTAATCTATATGTTATACTCACCTGTACTTATGCTTCTTACACACCTATACGTCAGGTGCCCTGGTGGAAAACGCACACTACATGAAAGTACTTTAAGGAGCTTATGTCACAAGGTCTTAACGTAAAAGCCACACTGATATCATACCGATAGTACGCGTCGGAAGATCATGTGATATGGGTTTACTTGTTGTTCTCACATTTATGGTTTGTGCACCACAGACACACTCACACACACACACTGACACACAGACACGGACGCGCGCACAGTGCCCGCACGCCGCTCGCCCCCTATAAGCGTTTGGTGTGTTTGGAGTTGTAGTGGCTTCTCATGTCTTTCCGCAGGCGGAACTTCTCCCCGCACACCCCACAGATGTACAGGTGCACGTCCATATGCTGTTCCAGGTGCTCGCTGCCCGGGAAGATCTGAAAGCACACCTGGCAGATGGTCTCGCCGGCCGCCAGGTGGGAGATCATGTGACGCACATGGTCGTGCTTGAGAAAGGTGCCCTGGTCACAGACCGGGCACACGTAGCGGGCCATGCCCTTGTGCATGTCGTTGTGGAGTCGTAGCTGGCGCTCTCTGAGGAACTGTTTGCCACAGGTCTGGCAGGCGAACTGCTTCTCCTTGGTGTGGACGGTGTAGTGCTCGCGAAGGTGGCAGCGCTGGTAGAACCCTTTGCCACAGATGCTGCAGAAGTGCTTACGACGGTGGTCCCTCTCGCCCTCCTCCAGCAGGGCGGAGCGCAGCAGCTCCTGCTCGGGGCAGCGGGCCGCGTGCTCCACCGCCAGCCGCTCGCTCTCCAGGTGCAGGCCGCAGTGCGGGCAGCGCAGGCCCAGGCAGGCGCCTTCGAAGGCCGCTGCCTCGCCTTCCAGCAGGGAGTCGTCCCCCAGAGAGTCCGTCTCGGCGTCCTGGGGGTCTCCGCACCGCTCGGCGTGCTCCTGTAGCTGCCGGCCCTTGATGAGGATCTGGCCGCAGCGCCCGCAGGCGCAGATGTGACCCATGTGACTGGCGATGTAATGGGCAGACTGCTCGTCCTCGGTCAGCAGGGCTCCACACAGCTCGCACGGCAGGCACAGCCCGCCCTCCTTCTCCTCCTCTTTGATTTGATGCCTTTGCGCCGTCGCCACACCCCGGTCGTCGCTGGTGGACATGTGCCCTTCGAAGAGGTCCCCGTCGTCCTCCATGCAGGCCACGCCGCCCTCCTCCTCTTCATCGCCGTCCAGGGCAGGCTCGTAGCGCGCGTCCGGCACGCTGCAGCTCTCGCCAACCTGGACCACCTGAATGCCGTCCATCTCCAGCTCCCCGGGGGGCTCCTCCGGTTCCACTTTGATGATGATGGCGCCCCTGGCGGACTTGAGCTGGGCATCTGGCCCCGTGCCCACCGAGCGGATGACGGTCTCCGTGTCCGACCGGCGGTCGACCGCGTCGCTGTGGTCCTCCGAGCCCTCGGAGGCCGAGCTCTCCGCCTTGCCGGAGTCGTGGTCGAGTTCTGCGCGGCTGGGCGGGGTCGGGAAGGCCTTGCGGTTGGTGCAGGTGAGGATGTGTTCAATGAGCAGCTTCTCGCAGCTGAAGACGAAGCCGCAGTCGTCACAGGTGTAGGTGCGGCCGAAGCGGGGGCGTTCCTTCATCGCCGAGCTCCGCCCCGAGGGCCGCTTGCGCAGGTCGCAGGGCTGCTCCGCCGTGCCCTCAACCGCAAGGGGCGGGGCCAGGATAGGCGCCGTCTCCTCTGCAGGCTTGCCCACGCCCCCGCTGGCACTTCCCATGGACTGGGGGGCGGGAAGGGGGCCGGCAGGCGGCAGCGGCACGCGGTCCACCTCGACAGTACCCTTCCGCTGCTGCTGCTGCTGCTGCTCATACATGCGAACACCAAACATCATCTGCCCCGCCGCCGGCCCCGGGGCCGAGCAGGAGGACGAGGAAGAGGAGGAGGAGGAGGAAGAGGAGGACGACGACGAAGGCACAAGGTTTGAGCTCCTGATGTCCTTGAGGTCCTCCAGGGAATCGGGTATGTAGTACATCTGCAGGTTGACCATGGCGGCCTTGAGCTCCTCGAACTCGTAGGCCCCGACGGCAATGCGGCCGAGGTACATGAGCTGCAGGATGAGGTCGAAGCACTCGGCGCTGATCTGCATGTTGCTGAGGCTGAGACACGCCGCCAACTGCTGGTCCTTGATGAACATCATTCTGAAGTAGGAGCTGCAGGCCGCCAGCACAGCCTTGTGGGCCCTGAAGTAGATGTCCCCCACGGCGATGCAGCAGTCGCAGAGGAAGCCCCACTCACGCTGGCTGTTGAGCTGCTGCAAGACGTGCTCGCTGTGACTCGGCCTCGTCATGGCGCGACCTCGGGTGGCTCAGAGGTTTCCTCGTCAGCTGACAGGGGCGGGAAGACAAGACACGCAAGACATTAGGAACCGGGTCATCCTTCGCGACGCAACACTGGACGGTTGATTATGTAAAAGTTGATTATTTTTTTCTTCAAATGCCAGAGTGGCTAAATGTACAAGCTACATAAATGTTGCATCCTTTAAGGAAATGTCACATAGCAAGCGAGTGAGGAAAATCCACCCTCGCCGTTTTGGCAACGCCAACGCGTTTTTCAACCACTGCTACGGGCCCGCTCCGAAATTAATCATTTGTGTTCATGCTATTTGTTTAGTCTCGGGTTTAGACTTTTGTGGAGCGAGTCATAAATTGCTTGATTTCACTGAGAACTTTGTTATGTACTTTAAGTTCACGTCCATTTGTGTTCAGCCCTCCTACTGTAAACAGTTTGTAGCACGTGCCACGAAATCACGGGCGGTCAGAAAACGACCGTGTTCACATGCTAACGGCTACGAAAATGACGGTGTACGGAAGCTAACGCGCTACAGTCGGCCGTAATTGGAAGACTATTGGCTATTTCATAGGCACGGGCATGTGGGGGTTGTTTCTCTCACAATGGCCACGTGCACCTCCGTGCCCGACACTCTCAGCAAACAGCGAGCGCGTATCGCTTACGCTGCCACCGCTCTGTGTGCTGTTAACACACGGACACAGCTCGGCACCTTTAGGGGAAATTTAAACGACTAAAAATACACTCCCGCGATAAAGTCATACCGTATCTCGCGCAGTGTATCTCCTCTTCGTCTGCCTTCCAAAACACATGTGCAAATGTCAATAAATGAGCTGACTATTTTGGGCTTTGACCCACCCAGCGGAGTCGTGGACAGCAGTTAGCTATCGGGCTAGCTACGTTTGTCTGCTGCTGTAGTGTTCCCAGTTAAGTCTTCGCAAACTTTTCATTACTGGGAATAATGTCCGAGTCAACGAATACCGTGTAGCCAACTGACGCCAAATTGTTAACTTTTAGTTATACACATGACAAATTCAAGGATTAACATGAAATTCATTATAGCAGACAAGCTAATGATGTTCAATACAACGAGCTAAAACGCATATGGAGAGTTTTAACGCTAGATCAAATACAATCGTCATAAAAATGAATATACTTTAAAATGGTAAACGGTGAAAAATCTATGAAACAATGAATAGAGAAAACTTTAAATTACAGCACTCTAGGACGGTGGCGTATTAGTTTTAACTGACAGTTTAACGAGAGAGAGAATTCTGTTTCATCCCGCCCACGCGTACTTTCATTGGCTTGTTTAGAAGATCGCTCATGCGGGCATTATGGCTGTCAATCATACCGCACCAAAAGTCATTAAAACTCTGCCGTAAAAATTTTTTTATTTAGGCCTTAGCTAATGTAAATATCCCCGTAAACTACATTGCTATATTTGTACAAAGCAAAAGAAAGTAAAAGCGAAAAGAAGCTATTCGTTTTGCAGTATGGATGGCTACGGTCTCACGCACAACCACCCCCGCGCTACTTCCCGCATTCACGCTAAGGGGGAAAAAAACACATCATAGTGTACACAGAAACGATTCTATAAAACCGATATCTCTCTCACACACAATACGTACCAACTGGGAGGAGCACCTATCTAGACGACCGCCAACTCCAAACGGGGTCGGTATTGTCTGAGAGTTGTGCTTTTTCTTGTTTTATCCCAGTTAAGTTGTGGCGACAATAATCGCAGAGAGGCGAACCCCTCCTGCTGCACGGATGAAAGAACTTCCGCACAGCCGCTTTGTGAGCTGTTTCACCGCACTGAGTCTGTCTAAACCAGATCCAGCCCTACTCACGCAAATCCAACCCTCCCGCTGCCGTTTATGGCTGCCTGCTCGTACAGTAGCCTACAGTACCATATCCCCCAGCGTCCCGAGCACACAAAATAAGATGCAATGTTTTAGTCGCTAAAACATCACTAAAGCAGACACCAACGACGTAAATCTTGTATCATGTAACTGAGACGATAGCCTAAAAATATATTTTGGAAAAAGAAAAAGAAATCCAATGCACTGCCTTGCCTCAACAAACGACAGAAAAACTTGAAGCTTTTCGTTATTGGTGAAATTAGGCATCTGGCCTCGGTATAAAGAAAAACACTGGACGTAGACATGTTGCGTGAGTCATGCGTGAGTTAAACACGCAGCTGCGGCCCGCCCGGTACAGCCAAATCGGCCAGAATCAGGAATCGAAAAGGAAGCGAATTACAACTGAGAAATATTTTATTTTATTTTTTTAATAATCAAAGGCACTATGCCAATTCCAGCTCAGGCTATATTTTTAGAGAACGAATCGCACTGAATCAGGAAGCACGCAAATAAAGTATTGAATTGTACCACTAAAATCACTAATACGGAATTAATAATGCATATATATATATGTATGTATACTTATGTCTTTTTATGACCATGACAAATCCATAGACGTGTACTTTTAGTATTTGTTGATGAGGACAGGCATGTTTATAACGCATATTAGTCTTTTAAGACAGGTAACATATACCTTTGTGCTTACAGCATTACAGTAAAGCCGCTGCGTGGTCACGTGGCATAAGAACAAATTGAGCCTACTGGGGAAAAAGCGCGAGATTATCCGAGAACGTCCCCACAGCAACAAATCCGAAATTAAAACCTATTTCTCGCACATAGGTGGTAAGAAATAGTTTTCCATAATAGAAATTAATCGTCGTGGGTTTTCAATTGTGAGCACCATTAGTTTGCATCTATGCGAAATGCATGGCACGGTTCGTCGTGGTTTTAAATTTTGGCATACAATTCCAATGGATGTCTTAGTTAGGGTGTCTTTCAATTTAGTAATATTGCATGGGGCTCTTCGGTTACATTTTTTATTAGGGCTGACGCATGTCTATATTTTCAGACGATTCTGCGATTGTTTTTTCAAACAGTAAATATATCAATTACCACATTGTCGATGCATGATAAAGGCAAGTTTACACATTTAATATGCTGCTTGGCATTGATTCGCTCTACAATGTGAAGGGTAAATCTTTTTTTAATGATCTGAATATAGCTCAGTTTGTTGTATAAAGTAAAACATAACCTATGACAAAATCGGCAGCATTGAATTTGACATATCTACATATTGACATTACAGATATATGCCATAAAGAAGTATTACGGGATGCTGCGATTAAATATTTTTAAAATACAAAATGTTAGGGCCAGCGTTTATCTATTCTTTTTAGATATAGAATACGGGAATTCAGTGCATGTCTGTGCATATTCTGCATTTACTTTCTATTGCAGTGGTTCTCAGACCTGTCCTGGGGGACCACCTGCCCTGCTGGTTTAATTATGTAATTTACCCACGACTGAGGCTTCAATTAAGCAATTGAGAGCTCGGTTCGGATAAAAACCAGGAGGGCAGGTGGTCCATCAGGACAGGTTTGATATAGTGTAAAGATGCCGTCAGCTTTGTCCCGTTTCTTGTAGATCGTGCTACTGACCAGCAGGGGTCGCCCTTTTTAACGTGATATCGAACAGACGTACAACTAACGTGTCCCGTGTGTGTGACAGGTCGAATGATCGCCATGGAAGTGTCCAACCATAGCCGGTTCCTCTTGCAACAGCTGAATATTCAGAGGGAGTTTGGCTTCTTGTGCGATTGCACTGTGGCTATTGGCAACGTTTACTTCAAGGCCCATCGAGCCGTCCTGGCTGCCTTCTCCAACTACTTCAAGATGATTTTCATCCATCAGTCCAGGTGGGATGTGTTTAAAAGAACACCCGTTGATTGGCAGCGAAGACGTGTGGTCTAGCGATGTTTGGCTGTTTCACCATAGACTTTCTGCTCTGTGACTGGTCTGGAGGTCACCTTTTGTGCAATCCGGCGGAAATAGTAGGCTTTATTTGGACAATCAGTTTGCACTCTCCATTTAAAATCTTTTCCATACGTTGCTTTCTTTAAGTATCTGTCAAACAAATACAAATTCCATCTAATTAACTGTAATACAAAATAGCAATGACTCTACAAGCCGTTAAAGAATTATTTATTATTTATGAATCATCGTACAGGTTTATAGGGGTTTGTTCTAAGACCGTGGTTGAGACAAGCGTGATATACCGGATGCAGACATCGTGACTGTCAGTGTTTGGAGATTACTGGATAACTTGGTTTTACCTGCTAGTTTGTGGCAAGCTATGCAATGCTCTTCCCTCTGTTTCCTCCTCGCAGCGAATGCATCAAGATCCAGCCCAGCGACATCCAGCCGGACGTCTTCAGCTACCTGCTGCACATTATGTACACAGGCGTGGGGCCCAAGCAGCCGGTGGACCAGTGCCGGCTGCAGGAGGGCATCAGGTTCCTGCACGCCCACCAGCTGTGCCGGATTGGCAGCGAGGGCGGTCAGGACGCCGACGCGGCCAAGATGTCAAACTTGTACGGCATCCAGATCTCTTCTCAGTCGGCCAAGGAGCGGCTGGCAAGGGGCCCGGGCGAGCCCGGCAGCCAGGCCGAAAGGCCTCAGACCCAGCCATCTCTGACATTGGGCCCTGAGGCTGCTTTCAACAGGCGGCCGCCAAGAGACGAGCGTGGCTCGTCCGCCACCTCGAGGGAGGACGTGGAGGCCTCCAGCTCCCCTCTGAGGATCAAGCTGGAGAGGATAGATGGCGAAGTGGTGGCTGAGCCCCCGACCGACTCCCCATCCCCTGGCCAGGAGAGCTTCACTCTGGGCCACGTTGAGGACAGCCCGCCCCGGGCCCAGTACTGCCACTTCTGTGGGGAGCACTGCGGATCGCGCCAGGGCCTTAGCGAGCACCTTGGCTCCCACGCCACCGGCGCGCCGCCCTTCCGCGTGCCTCTCAACGCCCCGGAGAACAGCCATCTGGGGGAGGCGCCCCAAGTTGGGGAGGGGAAGGAGGGCCCAGACGAGCGGCGGCTCCCCAGGAGCCCCGACAGGCCGGAGCAGCTGGAGGCGGGCAGCCCGGAGGAGGCGCAGCGGCAGTGCCAGGCCCAGACAGAGGAGGCGCCGGCCTGCCTGCGTGGCGGTCGCAGGAGGAGGATGGTCTGCGCGATCTGCAGCCTCCGGTTTGCCCAGAGGACTCAGCTGCTGGAGCACAGGTACACCCACACGGGTAAACATGGCCACTGCCACCGCCTCTGCAGACAGCTCCTCCTCCAGGCCTCCCAGCAGCTCTGCCAGAACCCGGCCCACACTCAGGGAAAGGTCAGCCCCGGCTACACCCTCCAGGCCCAGCTCTCCCGGGAGAGCGTTGACTCTGTCTCCGTGGAGTGAAGACAGGAAAGAAAACCATTTTCTGCTTACTCACCTTCTGTGGACGTTTCCGTTTGCTTCCAGTCATGTGATGCTGACCACACCCACTTTCTCTCTCCATGCGCTTGCCTTGATTATGTCTGGTTGGTGAACCTGGTTATTATCTGGTTATTTTTAACAATAACGGTCGCTCAGTGGTAAATTAGAGGTGTATATTTCTCGACTCAAGTTTATTTTAGTTGCCCGTTCAGATGTCTGACAGACTGAAGTTAAAATTCACTGAAACTAGACCGGTTATTCAGTAAACATTTCTGGTCTTTAACAAAATACTTTCTCTTCATTTTTTTGTTGTTTTTTGTTGAAGGGCTAGAGTTAGGGTTAAAGGTTAGGGGTCAAGGTGCAAATGCATGATCAGAGCTTCAGTTTAAGCAGGAAAGGGTGCAACACCAAAGTTTATTTTTAGCTGCACTGTTGACTGCCTTCCTATTAAATCTGGGTTACGTCACCTTCAGGTCTTTTTACATGGTGAGGATTGGAAAAACCGAAAGTGTTAAACATTCTCTCATTTAATTAAAGATTTGCAGAAAACACATTTTAGCCCGTCGTTGACAAGTATTTTTATATGCTTGCAATAAGTACATGGTTACATTCCTGTAATTAACATGGAAAAACATGTTTTTGGCTGCCCAGGGTTTTTAATTTCATTATCCAGAGTCTGTCCACATACTTCAGAATAATACATTTTTAGTAACTATGAATGCTAATGCATAAAAAAACATTATTTTGTATATAAAAACGTTTTGTTCTTCTGTCGGTCTTTCAGGAACATCATGTGATCATTCAAGAACTAAGAACTAAGACATTTTATGTTACTTTTATTTTAAAAGAGTCTCTCAACACTAAGTTTTCTGACAACAACTTCAAAGGATCAAGGTAACTGGGAATCCTTATTGCAGTAATAACTTCTCACCACCGGGGAGATGTTTAGGGTCGAAGCACAGACGACGGATCTTAAGGGAACGAGAACCAATGCTTATAGAGGTTATGGTCATTGTCATTGTCTATTACTTACTGACTGACCTCACAGGGCTGTGTAATGTTATTTTCAACTTGAGAATTCTTTCCCCATACATTTACAGCCCCTTCCGCACTGCCCCCTTTCCTCTAAAAGCTGCAGCCCCCCTCCACTCAACTTTATTTGCCCATTCCTACAATCCGAGGTGGCGGATCCCAGAATAGAATTCAACAGTGTCGTCTATTCATTTGGAATTTACAGGTATTCCGATTCATTGCTATGGAAACGCGTATTTTGCAATCTGGAGTGTTAATCATGGAATCACATGAGATAACGCGCTAAGTATGTGATAATCCATGACAAGCCGCGCGGTTATAGGATGGGCGGGTGTGATGAGGCCCTGGGGCCAAGCCTTTCTGGAGTGATACATTTTCCTGTAGTCATATGGCTCAACAGAGTGGTTACCACGCTTATGCAATGGCTAAATGTTGCAGAAAAACACACATTCAAATGAATTCATTTCTTTCTTTCTTTTTATGCATTCGTGGTATTGATGTAATTCCTTGACACCTGAATAATTAGTGAGCTCATTAGTTCCCAGCTACATATTAAATTTAACAACTTCTATTTAAAGTCTTTAATTACTTGTTTTAATTACTCTACCTTTCTGTTTATTATAGTACTGTTAAATTGTGTTGGTAGACCGGGGAGTCCCGTCTGCTACAGGGTGGTTTAGACAAGGCCGAGACTTCCCTGCATTTTTTTTGTCGATGACAACAACTGACTACAGTCTTACCTGTCGTTAAATGTTGGTGTCCGAAAGACTTCTGACAGCCGTCTCAGTTCTCGTTCTCCTGGTGCTATACTTTATACCGTTGCTTGTCCAGTTCCTTTGAACTTGGTAAAACTAGCTGCGGGTATTGTTTTTGCCTGGTTTAACTCTTACCTCTCAGGAGGGCGCCCGTTTCTGGCCATAAACGGTGATGTATCAGGTGTTGTGTGGCATGCCACAGGGGTCTGCGTTGGGGCCGCCACAGTTCTCAGTTCTCAATGAGGAATCAATTTCCACTTCTAAGCAGAGTGACACTCGATTATGTGTGTCAGTAAATCCAGATGGGCGCCACTCAAATTAATTGACGTAGAGCTTAAAATAACCACACGTTTCCTACTACTCAATTCTGACAGGTTGATGGGACCAAACACCTTTAAGTATATTATCTGATTTTACTCTAAGCCTGCTTGGCTTCTCGGTCTCCATCTGCGCTGGTGAGCTCATGGGATCCAGGCTCTCATTTACAAATCACATTACAAACCCACACTGAACTGGCCATTTCTCTACCAGGAAACAATGCCATTCATGCTATGTTCAATCTCCCCCAAATGGGATGGAGGAAGACGGGGTCCTTTCTGCTAATCCCATCAAGTTGGTCCTTGCCACTGTCACACTAGGTTTTGGCTCTGTCGATTTTGGCTGAGATTCTGCAGTAAGTGCTTTTTTTGACTCTCTACTTTGTCTTTTAAACCATTTTTGCTGCTCCTTTGCGATGTTAAATACGGCTTCCAACTCTGTTAACTCCATTTATTTATTATTGTCTGTCATGGCTTATTGTCTATGACTGTCATGGAAAGCATGGAAAGTTTTCTATACAAGTAAACATATCTACTTCGCCATGTCGCAGCATGTTATTGAGCGACCAGTGCCAAGATATGTAGGGCTATCAAACACAGGCCTCAGTATACAGATCACCAACTTCAGCAAACATACTATCAAAGCCAACACACTCGTGATCGACGCTATCAAACAAACAATCAAAGCTAACAAAGACAGTTGTCTAACAAACACGCGATCGATAACAAACACATGACTGACGCTAACAAACACGCGATCGATAACAAACACATGATTGACGCTAACAAATTAAGACAGTTTGATGGAGAAATAACTAACTTCACATTTAAATTAGCATATCAATTTTTATTTTGGCCTCATTGTTGAGTCACAACAACTCTGGCTTTTAATACTGAAAGGATCCACACAAATCTACCCCACATACTACTCCGCGTATTCATGCTCTGAACACATCGATATACAGCACACATCATTACAAGTAATGTTTTAAAGTTTCTATCATTCAGTCAAACTTCCGTGGGAAAAAAAAAAGTTTAGAAATACTGTCATCCGGAGGACATGTTTAGATCACAAAAACTCTACAGACGGGCAGTACACGCTGGCCTTTCACAGAGCGATATGACGATACAGTTACCTATGATATTGTGTAAACGCACAGCAATGCAGCGTTCCGGCTGTTAAAGAGATTCGGACAGAAAAAAAAAAACTTGTTTTTTTTATGGTGGATGCTTGGCGCAATAACTGGAGTTTTATTGTCACACATTTTGTGATCTTTCTTTAAAATCTTTAAATGGCAAATGGTTATAAAATATACTTGTAAATCCTTACACATTCTTAATCACGCAAAACTTTACTTCCAAGGGCACCTTTATTAAAAATACGTAAAACCATGTTTATACGCGGCCAAATTCCAGTAGCACAAGGGAAAGGAGTTTTCTTATCAAAAAGACATCGTCCACCGAATAAAGAAATGATACAGAAAATCGGGGTTGTCTTTAAAACACTCGCCCGCTAGAGGGTGGCAACGGCCCTTGCCGTTTGCCCAATTATTTAAACGACAGTAGAAGCTGCTGGAAAATTACCGTGGTAATGAAATTTATGGTGTGGGAGACGAAAGGAAAATAAATTGTCAGTTTATAGTGTTTGACCTGTCTGCTGCCACACTGACTTACTTGTATCCCGACATTCATGACCGATAAATAAGTGTATTTGTTTTTCCATCCTCTTCTGAAATTATAGACTCCACACACACTAAGGAGGAAACACCACATCGTTTAACAGTACGTACTAAACAAACAGTTAAAGTCTTGACATTAGAAAGAACATATTGTGCAAACAATGACTTGACAGTGTCAACGTGCTTCCGTAGAATTACTGAATAGCAATGAACCCTGCGTTGTTACAATGAAACATATCCCCGACGATTAGAGAAACGCCGTGCAGAGGCACATCTCGTGCGGATCGTACTCCGTTATCATTCCCGGGCTTCTGCAGCACTGGATGATCTGGGGAGGCTTCCGTTTGTTTTGCATTGAAAGGTTAAATCTGAGTTTAGCACTCTGCTGCCTCCTGGTGGATGCTAGCTACACTTCTGCTCAGCTCCTCCTCCAGTTCGTCCATGGCAGCCTTCATGGCTGCCTGCACCACAGACCTGGCAGTCTGCCTAAGCAGCATCTCCCAGTCCTCGATGGCAAGGTCAGCATAGCGGTCCTCATCCTGGGAGTGAAGGTTCTCTGGAGAGAATGCTTCAGCGCTGTTGTTCACGCCATCCTCCGTTTCTCTGGAGCACAGCATATCAAACCGGTTGGTCTTCAGCGGCGAGGCAACTTCCACCCTGTTGTCCACCATCACACCATCTTCAGGCACCGCAGCCCCTGCAGAAGTTGCTGCGGCGGAATCCCTCTGTGGGTCCGTGGCGGGTGAGTCAAGGTGGTCCGTGTGTGATGGATACTCCAGGGTTCCCATGGCACAGTCAGCGTGACCGCTGTCCCCCAGAGCCACCCCCTCTCTGTCGGTCTCTGAAGAATCCGCCATCCTTAACGATGGGTCGCTTGGTGGTAGCCCTTCCTCCACACACCCCTGGGATACGCACTCATCTTCCCTCTGACGGATCTTGGCCGTGGCGTTCTCACCACCCGCCCCGCCGGTGCTAATGTCCCGGACTCTCTCGGCATCTCCAAACCCAGCGGTAACCATCTCGGCGCTCACTGTCACGGTCTCTAAACACTGACGGCTTACTTCATTGCTGCCCTCTGACTGATCCTTAACTTGGGCACATGGTGACCCCCCCAGGCTAACTTCGTTGTCTGCGTGTTTGTTCGAAAGCACTATGCTTTCCTCTTTGACATAATCATGGGTGCCGATGAGCCACTCCTGGCAGAAAGGAGAAGGTTTCTCTGCTCCACGGTTTAAGAGGTTTCTGAATTTGCTCCTAAAAGATGAATGGGGACGAGGGGAACCTTCGGGTGCAGAGCGGCTCATTTGTTTCGGGCTTTCTCCTTTTGCCTTGGGAGGAAAGTTGGGTGTGGTCAGGAGCCACCTGAGGCCCAACCCCCTTCTGGCGGAGAACATCCCCTTTCCTGCCTTGGCGCCAGTTGATACAGACTTGCTTGACTGCGCATTACGACGGCTCCCTCTCTGACTCCGATCTCCACCCTCGACTGGCGCTTTCCTTGACCTCCGGCCCCCACTCCTCATGCAGCCGCAGAAGCGCTCCTTCCAACCCGCCTTCGTTCCCTGTGTTTTCCAACCCCGTTTGTCTGCTTCCGTTTCCCCTTCCTCGGGCTCAGCTTCTACTTCCGTCACCGCCCTTTCCACCGTTGCCTGTGGCTCCTTGGGGTCCTCTGAAATGGCCCTTAGCGACCCATCCTCTTCACCCTTGTACGGACAGTGTGACATGGGGCCCCCGTGGGCCCCGTTGCTGTCGCCTACAACTCTGCGTCTCCTGACCCGAGACTCTTCTCTGTTTTCACAGTGACCTTTGACCTTGGTTTTGCCTAGCAGCAGTCTCGGAGGACCTGTCAGTTTTCTCTTCAATCCCACTTTGGCTGGACTTTGCAATGCTGGGGAGTCTAGAACTGACATGGCGGATTTTTTACACCGGTACAAATCTAAACGTAAGTTTCCCCGTTACAAAACTATTTCGTCATAAACAGATGCCATTTTTTTCATAATGCAAAAAATATCCCTTGATGTGACATGTGACTCCATGTTTGATGCCAGCTCTCAGTTATATTCTGTGAAACACCGACCAATGGGAACCACTAAAAAATCAAAAGAAAAAAAAGAAGGAAAACAGAAAAGAAAAATTCCATCATCATGATGCAACATTGTTACATATTTATTTTGAAGTTAAAGTTCTGGTAATAATAACAGAACAACAAAGAACAGTGATGAATGTGAATGACTAGAATCAACAAGTAAAATTCATATGGGGGTGAAAAATCAATTCAGAATCAATTTTATTTATTGTTGCCCGGAATCTCCCTAGCGAGGGTGCTCAATAAAATAACCATTCCACGCGCGAGTGAGTCACAATTCTTGAGTCAATCGCCAACGACGTTTATGTCCCGTGTCATATCTATTTTTGCGCACGATGACTCATAGTCTAATTAAATAATTTCACGAGACATAACTACTAACATCAATTTGGAAGAATATTCAACAATCATGAATGGTTTTATTTGGCGGAATAAATTATATTTAACGTGATTGAGTTCCTGTTGCCTATATATAATTTACACTGCCAGGTGCGATACTTTAGTATTAATTTTCTCGAAACTCAGCAAATTATAGTCAAAGCTTTTTTAACACGACAGAATAATTAAAAAACGAAAGAACCGACTAACACTCCGAACTAAATGCGATTACATCACGGCAGCTTTCGGAGAAACCAAAGTACCATTTGCGTTATTTCATATTTTTATACGTTTAAATCTTTGATTTGTTATTCAAATAATACCACGTTTTTAATTTTTTTAATTGTAGTTTTTGCAACCTATACTCTTCAATGGGAAAAAAAACGTGTCTATTTTTAACACAGCCGAAAAACTACATAGAACTGCACTAAATTTAAGCGGCACTCCCGCTATTTGAGTCCGCATGATTAACATTACCATTCAGAGTAACAATTTACAGTGCCTAGCTCTTAACTAGTACAATAACTTCATATATGATTGCATATAACGGATAAAAATGGTGAAATAATTTAATGTAATTTTGTAAAACAGTCTACTTACTTTTAAGCAATTTGCAGCGACTAATTGCATGCATTGTTCCTTTCGAAGTTCAAAATGAGCCTGAAAACGCCGTGACAACGCCGGCAGTCTGCCTATCACAGCCACGCGTAAGTCTGCAAGCCATCAGCTTCGCTAGCGGTACCACTGAAAACGCAGGGAGGAGTCGGGCTCAGTTTCCATAGAGATGGAAAGACTGGCAGTAGGACCAGAGAGAAATTAATTTCACCCCAAAAGAGAGACGAGAGGAATACGTTGAATCGCACGAGAATTTTCAATTTCTATGTCCGGAAAAGTTTAGTCAGACTTGTTGGACCCCAGCCTATGTTCGTATCTGGGCTATATCTGACAAGACTGCTAATTGCAGAGTACAGACTAAATCTCCAATTGACAAAGGTCCAATTTCCACAGTTTCTCATCGACAACCACTTGGCAAATCTCGTTTTGAGACGAATGAAAGAGGCTTAGTTTTCGAAACCTTCCAGCGCCTGGAATCCAAGTATCATCACTTGTGCTGCACGTCGGATTGTCCTGTGGGATTCTTTGGATCTAAATTCCCGAGTTCCACGAGAAGTCCAGTTCAACAAAGGATAAAGAGCTTAAGACAGACAATCTTCTGTGCAGAGGTGTTTAAGTTCTGAGCCCTTGACTTGCCTTTTACACCTGGTCAATGTGAAAATGTGTCTAAAGAGAGGTTAAGTAAAATTGTCCAGCTAACTGCCACCCTTGAAAATGGTAGTTGCCTTGGAGACCAAAGTTAAGAAAAATAAACAATGAATTACATTCATAATTATCACAAGTTATGCGCTCAGGTTTCCTTGCTGCAAACATGTCTGTGTGCATAATGTACTCCTTTCCTTGGCGCACTGCAAGTTTGCAAGACTAACAATTATCCGTTCATCCGTTTATCTACATGGATACACTTTGGTGGCTGCCAGACACCTAGCAAATTATTGTCTTTTAGGAAAAAAGCAAATTTTGGGTATACAGTCTCGATAGACTGGCTTCACTCCAAATTCAATGGCGTAATTACGTGACCGTTTGGAGGTTTTCCACACGTGTAATTTCCACAATGGCGCGTGAATGCAAGTAGGTCAAGACCATTATCTGCATCATTCATTTCGGTTTCATTACTTTTGAAAATAAAAACCACTTCCCATTATGCTGCAAAATTAAACGTGTATCACAGTCTTTTTGACCCAGTTTCTGGATTGGTTATATCAGCTGAAGTATTTCATTTATACCCTCTGTGCCTTTCGGTTGGAACCCTTACAGGGAGACTGGACCCCCGTTAAACATAGCTTCTCCAAACTACATTTCGGTTAAACCGCCCAATCGGTAATTCCAAATTGGGAAAAAAAAACACACAGATGAAGTAGTACTAGGTCTGGTAACACAAGCAGTGAGTCATTCCAGATAATCTGTACCACCTTGTAATCCCACGTGTGTTTAAGAAACAACCTCTTTGTTATCCTCTGCCCGTGTCGCACCGAAAGGCTGACTCAGAACCTCGTGGCAGCAGGCCACCCGAGCGGCTCAGTTGGTAACGGTTCTGGCTCAAGCTCAGACACAGTCGGAGTTGGCCGCTTTGAGTCCTGCTGAAGTCGTTTTCCAATTGGCGAAGAGCAAATGCAGCAGCAGTTGAAAATTGGGGAGAGAACCAAAAAAAGGGCGATTCCACATTAGGGAAAAATAGAACAATTTAAATCGCGGTAAGGTTTTTCCATTGAAACAATCAGTGCAGCATTAAATCCCACCCCCTTTCTGTATGTGGAGACATTGGTGTGGGGGTGTACACCTTCCTTAAAGGACAGACAGAGAATAAAAACAGCCTTCTAACAAGAACATAATGCCTAAACACAGCTCCTGTCTGGACCCCCCATCCACAAAGGGCATTGAAAATCGAGTGTTTGCCAAAACAGTCAAGACCACTCACGGCGATCTCCAGTGGGATATTTCGGCTATAGTCATTATTATTACCATCGTTACCATTAGGCGTCATGGCAGACACTGCTCGTTTGTTAACCATTTGCCATTTTACCCGTTCACATAGTTTAACTGCGAAAAGACAAACCCCGGCAATGCCCACAAAAGAATGAAAATAAGCTTTGTTATTCACAAATACATTTAATCGTCAAGATCCAAAATTCATATTTTTAGCACACTTTAGAAGTTGCGAGCCATGTAAATTAGAATAAAAATAAAAACACACACACATTGGGGGGAAAAAAACAAAACAGAATTAGTGTAGAAACAAAAACGCAGTGTGTGAATCGATCTGCCTGCAGTGAAGACTGAAGCCAAACATTTTCACAGCAGATGGGAGAAAAACAGGCCAGCGCGCAGTGGTAGCACGGCCATTTGTAGGTTAGGGTAGAGAGTAGAGTCGCACCAGCTCACATATTGGCCCATACAGTGAGATACTACGCACTTCTACACCAGATGTCAAGCACAAACGCTGTCACGCGCTTCCACAAACGTTTTCCCAGGAATCTTCCTGATCCGATATTCCAGTTATTTGGCAAGAGGGTTTCCCTCCAAACATTTTATTTTAACCGTTGTTTGTGTCGGTCCACTCCAGAAAGGTTTACAGTTAAGCTGCAGCAATGCAAGAGGACAGATACAAATCGGTAGGTCTTCTTCAGAGACCAATCGAACGCTCGGTATTGGTTACCGGGTGAAAAAGTACACAGAAACGGGACACAAGGTTGAGGATTGGATGAAAATGAACAAACAGTAAAGACGGGGGAGGGTCAGGTGCTCCAGTCTCCCATTCCCACACATTCCTCTCCATCGTTAGTTTTCCTAAGATCAGCAACTGGGAAGGAGGGAGAGAGTACCGTTAATCACACCGCTGGTTTAAACGGCACAGACGGCGCCTTCCCAAACCGGATCCGTTTTCTCACTGTGTATGTGACCGAGTTAAATCAGCTCAAAATGACAGTACCCCTCCCAGGGTGTGTCCAACGCCTCACCTGCAAACCTTCTAGAAGAGGCCATCCACCTGCTCAGTCACTGGGTCCAGGTCAATGTCATAGAAGCAGGGCCTGGTTGGTAGCCCAGGCATAGTGCTCATCTTGGCCAGAAAGAGGAGAGAGAGAGAGAGAGAGAGAGACATTTAAAACGCACCCCCCAGAGACGGCCCTATTCACACCCAACACCCTGCAGAGACCGCCCTATTCACACCCAACTCCCTGCAAAGACGGCCCTATTCACACGTTTCCATGTTCCATTTCAGCTTCCCACAGGCCTGAGAGACCACAACAGTCACACCAAATGAACACCCTCACTCATGGACCAAGCCCATGTGCGCTCACCCCCCCCCCCCATCGCTGAGCGCGTCACATCGCTGAGCACGCCAAAAGCCCAATTCAACTGGGAAAGCCTAAAATGATCAAGTCTTTAATATCTCATTATGGACTGATATGTAGAATAACCGAGATCAGTGCACACTGTGCACGGCCTCACACAATGACAGGATTCACGCATCTCCTTTCCCAGATCCGTCAGAGCCCCCATATCACCGATGACCTCAGCGTCATCCAGCTTCCCGACTGGTAAACCCCTGTGCTCACCGTGCCAACCAAGGGGTAGAGGAAGCCGGCGCCCACGCTGGCCCGGATGTCCCGGATGGGCAGCACGAAGCCGGTGGGAACCCCCTTCCTCTCTGGGTCATGGGACAAAGAGAGGTGTGTCTTCGCCATGCAGATGGGCAAGTCTCCGAATCCCTACAGACAACAAAGAGAGGGTTAGGACTGGCCGTGTGGCAGTGGACCGGAGGGCACCCGCACCGGGCACCTGTATTCAGTTAGGGTTAAGACCATCCTCAGGGCTACTGGACAGGAATGCGACGGAGGGTGAGGTGGTCTGGGGAGAGCACACCGTTGACACGAGGACTGGGAGAACTTTGTTTTGGGTTTATCAGAACTTAAAAGCGGCATGAAAAGGCTAAATAAACTCCCGTTGTCCGAGTGTGCGATTTCCAGGCCAAACTATCCTGCAAGATTGTTCCTCTTCACCCCCAGTATGAATAGAACACAATTACCCCAGAACTTCCATATGCTATTCCAATATCTCCCGAGTTTTATCAGGCCTTTCCCACGCGAGCACAGGCAGAGTGTGACGCACACAGGCTCCGCCCCCACAGCAGCACCTGGACTCTCACCTGCCTGGTGTAGAGCGCCACCTTGCGCTCAGCCTCCGGCTGAAGTTCCACGTCGTCCGCCCCGTAGATCCTCTGGGCGATGATGCGAATCTTATCGATGATGGGTAGCTGTAGAAACCGCACACACACACACACACACACACACACA
>JAOYSI010041380.1:0-22279 GCA_025775065.1 Hiodon alosoides
TTAATTTGCTGAGCTCATTTGTTTTGGTTTCTTTGTATGTATGGATTACTTGGGTTGTTGCCAACATCTGGTGAAAAATTCATGTCAATAGCACCTTTGAAAATATATTTACTGAGAAAAATGGTGACGTTTTCAATACTTATTTCACCCGCTGTAACTACATAGTATGCAGACACCCCTTCAGATTATTAGATTTGGCTATTTCAGCCACCCCCGTTGCTGACAGATGTATACAATTGAACACACAGCAATACAATCTCCATAGGCAAACAATGACAGTAGAATGGCCCAAGAAAAAGTCAATTCAAATTTCTGCCCAGCTACAGCTGGCCCGTTCCTAGTCAACTCTAAGTGCTTTTATTAGAAAATGAAATTTCCAAGGAGCAACAACAGCCCAGCAGCAAAGTAGTAGTCCACGCAAACACACAGAACGAGACTGCCGAGTGCTGAAGCACATAGCAAGTAAAAATCATCTGTCCTCAGTTGAAACACTCACTACCGAGTTCCAAACTTTGGTGTAAAAGTGCCATTGGACTCTGGAGCAGTGAAAACGCGTTCTCTTCAGTGATTAATCAGGCTTCACCATCTGGCAGTCCAACAGACGAATCAGGGTTTGGTGGATACCCGGAGAATGCTACCTGCCCAAGTGCATAGTGCTAACTGTAGAGTTTGGTGGAGGAGGAATAATGGGTTGTTTTTCATGGTTTGGTCTAGGACCCTTACTTTCACAAAAGGTAATCTTAATGTTACAGCATACAATGACATTCTATACAATTCTGTGCTTCCAACTTTGTGGCAACAGTTTGGGGAAGGCCCTTCCCTGTTCCAGCATGACAAAACTCTTGTGCACAAAGTGAGGTTCATACAGGAATATTTGGTTGAGATCGTTGTGGAACAACTTGACTTGCCAGCACAGTACCCTAACCTCAACCCCATCAAACACCTTTGGGATGAATTTGAACTAATCGCCTGGACTAATCGCTTAAAATCTATGTTGAAACTTTTGTGGCTGGATGAAAGCAAGTCACCGTAGCAATGTTCCATTAATGAAGAGGAAAGCCTTCCCAGAAGAAGTGGAGGCTGTTATAGCAGTAAAAAGGGGGGATGGGGGGGCAATTATAATAACAATGATTCCCATAATTTAGCAATATGATGTTCGACAAGCATGTGTCCACATGCTTTTGGCCATATAGTGTATATAGGGTTAGGGTTGGGGTTACTTTTGTCCATGCAGTGGATATAGGGTTCAGGGTACGGGTTACTTTAGGCCATGCAGTGTACATAGATCAATTAATAAATCAACAACGACAAATAAACAAAGGAATTATCTTATAAAATGTATCTCTAAAAAAAAGCACACAACAAATGTATCCTGTAGTCAAAAACCCAACATCGGCCCACACAAGTTTATCCACACAGTGGAGGAGGTAACAGAGGCAGGTGAAAGCACATTAATAAATATATATTTATATATATTGTGAGAGCATAAAGGTATCAGGAAGACGTGTCCAATGCAGGTTTAAAAGTCATCGCTTTTGTGGGTGTTTCACCGTGCAAATCAAAAAATGAAATGAGCTGACTCCAAATTTCCATGACAGGCATGAGAAGTAGTGACCACGGTTACACTAATGAGATAAATAAATCTAAATAGCCTCTGGCCTACCGACATAATACTGTCATGTTCTGAAAAGCCTAGAACTAAGAAAGAACAGGCGTTTAAAGTCAATTCTAGAGTAAATGCTTTTATTTTTATGCATCACTCTCAATTTGTTATAAATAACTATCATACTGGTTTTTCAGTTGACTAGGATAATTGTATATATTTATATTATTATTAATAATAATAATAGTATTATGGTACTGTGTAAAAGTCTTAGGAACCCTAGCTTTTTAACACAAACGTAATCTTTTTAGTGTGTCAGTAGAAAAGAGCAATTTTTAGATTTCCAAACATTCCAAAAAGAAGACCAAGGAGTTCTGCAACAGATGGTATGGCCTCCACAGAGGCCTCCACATTCTCAACATAATCGAGGCTGTCAGGGATTACCAGGACAGACAGAAGCAAGCGAGACAGCCTGTAGTATAAGTGTAGAAATATAGTGTAGAAAGATGCTTGGAACAATCTGCCTGTCGATAGTGTACCTAAGAGAATTGATACAGTTTTAGAGGCAAAAGGTGGTCACACCAAATAGATTTTTAAAAATGTTTACAGCCCTTTTTAATATTTATTTTATATAAAGAAACTTTTCATTTAATTATTTTTCAAAGCATCTTTGCATTACAGAAATTTGTTTTACATGTTCCCAAGACTTTTGTACAGTACTGTGTATTTTGGGGTAACATATTTTATGACCAGGATTACATCGAGATCATTTTTATTGATATTCCTGAGAGGCTGATCATTGGGATATAAAAATAAAAGAATAACTAACCTATATTATGAAGCCACATTTTTCTCATCAAAGAATAAATGAAAAGGCTATTTCTAGATAATATTTCTCTTAATACACAACTGATGGGAAATTAAAATACTTGTTCATTTGTGAGGTATAATAATTCACATGCCACGCGATTAGTGCAATTGACCCAGCTGTCATGGGTGACGGCAACAATTATGAAAGGTACCTGCAGGAGTAAGCCGCCGCCTTTAAAACCTCAACATCGGATACCTGTCACACAAGATTTCCGACATAAAACAACTGTCGAGTCAGGCTAATGTGGGTAATAAGCGGTTGTCAATGTAGGCCGCAATGTTTCGTTTATCTCATGGTTGGTATTAGCTTGATCTAAGGTGCAGCAGGACAGAAAGTTTAGGCATACATATTTATTTGACTGTGTCAACAAATTAAAAGTTGAAATTTGTATTTACTACTAGTAGTACTAAGAGTGTTATGACAAAAGCTATCAATTCACCCTCTTTTTTATTCATTCATATCAATAATTAATTGATGTTTTAACACATGATTTGCCATGGTGTCTTATCAGTAACCTGCGATCAAAATAGTAGTCCTACGCAGTGTGTTCACATCTGCCACATCATGCCAGCTAGACTATGTATATACACAATGGGTTCTTTCTGTCCATATCTTCTATTAAAGTCAGTTCTGTTTTAATCAACCCAGACACACAGAAATAAATTCCTTTTAAACCTATGTTGGCCCAAATTTAACATCAGGAGAACGATATTTCCAGGAGAACACTGTTTCCTTCACTACACTGAAAAAGCATAATTCTGCATTGCAGATTTTTATTTTCTTAATTAAATATTTTCCTTTACTTCTTATTTATTAAAGATTAATACAAAAATGCCATCCTAAAAAAAGGGTAATTCCGTTGCAATTTGGGTGCCAGAATTTACTGAGAAGAGTCACGTCTTCTTCCTTCTTCTGTAAACCGTATCAATCATTAAAAAAAAACTACATATTTATAGACTAGTTTGCAAAACAACCCAGAGGCGCTGGAATTGAAGTGATCAAGCCTTAAGCGATAGCCCATTGAGCGGCCACTAGAAGAAATAAATAGCGCTTAACAGGCTATTAATATGTCTTATCAGAACTGACATCCTCTAGCCATGTAGTACTGGATAATTACGCTTACGAAGGTCGATACGCAGTTAGTTATATTACTTGAGGCATTGTTTTCGCTCAGAACTGGCATACCCGTTATAAATAACATTATAATATATGAAAATTGTAATTAGCTGTTATTCGTTTTAAATATCTCGTTATTTTAGCACACCACAGTTTTCTTAGCAACTGCGACATTTATGGTATACTCAACACTCGAAGTTAATGTTAATGGTTCGCGACACTCGATACAACACTCGAACAAACGAAATACGAAGACTGAAACTACTTAGGTAGGATACACAAATAAAATATTACGAATAAACCATATGCTCTCTTTTATCAGATTACCTCGACTCGTTAATCAATGTAAAATAAATATATAAATAAATAATGTATTAAAAACGAGGAATTATACTACGTCAATAAACTTCGTTTCTCTCATACATTTTTAATTATGATAATAAGGACCCAGTCCACATTCATCTTTCATAAGTTACTAAAGGAAATAACTTTCCTTAATAAAACTACTCTTTAAATATCTGTGCTGAATTTCATAAAAGGTAACGTTGTTCTTTGTACATACTCCTGGCGACTGATTTCGAATCGATTTCAAATAATTCCGTTTTTTTGTTTTAGAGGGCAGTTTGATCAACACAGTTGTTGTTGTCAGATTAACCTTGGGGTTGTTAAAGTATTGCTTTTCTAGTCTTCACAGTGTTTTTTGTTTGGGCCAGTTTCTTCAAACAACCGTTCTTGGGAACCTCCTTGAACTAAGATCGATAGATGGAATAACAGAAATGTTTGCGCTAGTATGTCACCAGTCCTCCCCTGAATGCGCAGGAGAACTGACCTCCAATAAGTGGCAGCAAAAGATAGTGATCATAGTGTTGGAATAGAAGTTTGTGCTGTACCTGCTACTTTTATTACTGTGAATCCAAGTGTTTTCCAAAACTTAATGTGAAATGTTAAGATATGAGGATTCAGTGCATTTATTACTGGACAAATTATTTTCTCATGGTGTATAACCCTATATTAATAGAAATGTACACCATATAAAAACTGTTTCAATACTCATTGATAGGAATAGGTATTGTTATAGCAATAATGTTGGAGCAATAATAGTGGACCCGTATCTACTGCCTTTTCTAACTCTTAAATGTACCTTTTGGGACAAAAAAAATTACAACAGAAAAAGTACCCACAACTATTTATGCATTTCTAAGACATAGATTTAAAAAATGTGTGTGGAAATGTCAAGTATTTGTGTTTGAGTACTCTCCGAGGTGCTGAAATGTGTGTTTGATTTTGTAAGATAAACCGTTTGGAATCAACGTGAGTAGTTAGTGTAACATATTGACCGTAACTCTTGAACACTAACCCAAGTGGTAATTATAAAAATACAACCAAATCAAGCAACAGAGTTTACAGCAAACATGCAGATTATGGGGTCTGCACACCAAGGCTAATGCACTTTTTTGGACTGCTTATAGCCTTTTACCATGTCAAAGAGATCAAAACGCTAGTCAAGGCTGGTTGGCATCCTCTAAATACGTGCTTACTATGGCCGTCTCATTCAGTTGTATTGTATTCCTGATTATTATTATGTTTAGTGCTGAAATTACATAAAACAAATTAACCGTCGTTAGCCTCCAGTGGAAGATGTGAAATCACTGAGTTTCTCCTTTAATTGTTGTGCACATTGAAAGAGACTTTTATAGAAATTTAGGCACTTAGTATCAACTGTTGTATCAATTCAACTTAGTATCAATTCCAATTGTCATGTACCCCTTTATCCACTGGTATAGAGATACAAAAAAAAAACTAAAACTACTGGCATTGAGTGAAAGTAGCAGGAGACCCACTGGGACTGACACAAAACAGGAACAAAGAGGGAAATACATAATTTTCTAATGGTAACATTTGTAATGCCAGACAGTTGAGTAAGGGCACTTATAACAGCTGTTTGCTGATCCAGCTGGGTTAGCCAGGAGAATTGATAAGAGACTCAAACCAGGGACCAGTGCCAAATAAATAAAATTTAATAAAAAACAAATAAAAGGGGTGCATCTTTGGAGAAAGATGCTCTACTGTCCTGAAAGACCCTCTGCATAACACAGCAACATTATCCAGCAGCTGGGTGCACTGTGTCCCAGGATCTTTATTTACTGTCACTCTGGGCTTTTTCTGTTGGACCTGCATTTCCCATGGATTTCCAAATTATATGTGATTATTAGTGGGGCTTTTTGGTAATGCACCTTTAACTTGGGGGTCTTTACCTTCACCGTTAGCTAGAATTTATTGCTTTGAACTGCATAGTGTAAGACATCTCTGTTTTACTCCCACACAGATGATTGTTCTAGTGATAGTTTGACAAAGGCTTGTTCATTTAAACTTAGCATTGCTAGTGTAGAAGAATGAATCTGCTTAACAAATTAACAAGTCATAATAAATAAGGTCAGCACTGGGTGTATGGAGGTTTAATAGATTTATTTATGGATATGAATGTTATGTACTTAAAATGAAAATGTTGCAAAATACCAAACCAAATCAGCAGCATGGTAGATAGGGGGGAAAATACATGGAATAGGCTGAGTGGGTGGAGTATACAGTGAATGTATGTAAGGGTGAAATGCGTTTGAAGAGGATTTGCATTTCATCACGTGGGAGAAAGAAATGGAGAAATCCCTTTACCCAATGGCCAAACCTGGGCCATGTCTCTGGGCTTCATGTCTCTGCGGCTTCAACACCGCAGCACGGCTCTGTTCACTGGCACCAGTCTGCCGTCCAGGACCTTTCTGTCACTGCTTAATGACAGCTTGTTTTTAAAACCGTGGTGACCATAGAAGGTTCTCACTCAGCCCCCCTACCTCAAGATGATACAAGTAATCTGCCATTAGTTTTTGTTTTATTTCAAGTGTGCCTGAAATGTGAGTTGCCGAGCGGCTTTTTTCCTATGTGGTTTTCCATGGTGGGATGGTATAATAATGAGAGTGTTTTATCTTAGCCAGAAGATTTCCTGTTGTGTGCTGATGACTGCATGCTGGCTCTCTGTTTGGTGGAAGTCGCTGGGTGACTGATTTTAGTAAATTTGAGTTATTTTTTCCACAGGCCTTACCCTGTTTTTAGCCAGCAAAGCAGCACAAGAACAGCTTCCAGTGAGCCAGAACAGTGCTGAAGTATTCGTTAACCCCAAATCTACATCCCAGAATGGTGTGGCTCTTCCTGTTCACTTTCGGATCACCTGCACATTGTCTCCATCAGACGGATGTTGTCTTCCAACCAAAAGTTTAAGAACATAGTAAATAAAAAGTCTATGCAATGCAATAGGATAACAGAAGACCCCGGACTACAGAAATACATATACACTCAGTGGGTGTTCTTCCCCTTCAACTTCAACAGGACAGAAGGACAATGCTTCTAGTGGCTTGGAATATCATTAGCCGTTTTAGATACTGACCTCAATATGCCCCTTGATATTTTTCTGTATAGTACAAAAAGAAGAATATTGCTTTTATAAAATCTATTTTTATGTTATTTAAAAATGTATGCCTATTTACATATATTTTGAAAAACAAAGCACAATTTTAAGGTTTAGTCATTTAGAAAAAATGCTTTTTTTTTAAAGCCATACGTATGAATACATATAGTTGTCCTGACCTGGTACTGTTTATTCATATGCATGGGTAATGGGTAGTAGGTACAACACCCCCCCCCCCAAAAAAACCCCAAACAAACACATATAAACATACATAAAATTAAAAATTAAAAAACTTCACAATTCAGGGACCATCTTGATTTATCAAACACATAAGGTTAGGTTTTTTATTTAATTCTCATTCGGTTTAAGTTGAAGTTGAAATCTAAATACATTAGGTTTCAAATTAAAGCACTAATATCTCATTTTAAACGATCAAGTTGTTGAAATGTTATGCAACTACAGTAATCCCCTGATTCAGGATAAGGCCTGTATATATGTTTTATAATTAATGCAGTTTTGCCACTGTCAAGTAAACACAAACATACACAGCATCCACTAAAGTGGATTCAGTTATGAGTTGATAGAAACATAATTGCAAGCGTTTTCGCATGGTTGACAATCTTGGTAACATTAAAAGTCTGGCCAGCTCAGTAATTAATAAAATAGGCAATCCAGCGACGTTGTGGGTCAACCTGAATGTGGACTGTTACACAGATAGAATGGGGACTCACTGAGCAACGTATATTCAGCCTTCGTGTTCTGATGGGCTTGTTCTACAAATATTCGTTTCACAACTGAGGGAAAGTCATTGTACTTCTAAGTCACTAAGAATATTAAACGTTATAACATTGAGGAAACAGTATACGATGATGTTGTATTTGTGTTTTACCCCTTTATACAACTTGCAAACGTCCATTTTAAGGAGTAGTGCATAAGATCGCAAAGCCCCTGCATAGAATGGATTCTTAATAGCGAGAAAACGGCTTCTGGCCCTTTAAGTAGCAATTTTACCTGGACAACCGACAAAGATCTGACTTACAAGGTAATCGAAGCTTTTTATCTAAAGTGTGCTAAAATTGTTTTGTGCAGCTTGTTGCAAGTGCTTTTTTCTAATTCGACACGTCTTCGTTTTTACATTATAAATATGTCACATTAAAAACCACAATCAACTGGCTTAATAATGAATTTCGCACACATTTCACTTGCAATATGCCGAGTTTACAAGATGATGGAATGAAAATACATTTCCATCGTGCGCACACTGCCGATATGTAAAACGTCTTTTTATTTAATTGACTTTAAGATTTTTGATAATTTAAGCATTTTCCGATTGTTTGTTACTGCATTATTAACTTGGACGGTGGTGCTGTTGAGAGGGATGCCTATTGTTTTGCGAGTAGAGGACTTGTCCTTGAAATGTTTGGTAACATTGAGATATTGGCAAAAACGGGCCGGGATTTAGATTGGCTCTTTATTTTAGTATCAGGGTAAATGTTATCCTTACCTCCCCTACCTACCTCGCAGAGTTTACAAGCACATGGCATTGTGACAGAAAGAAGCGTGCTGACCATGTTATGTTGAGTTTGAAGTAACACCCTCCTGGGTTTAACATGTGCCGACAGATGCCCTGTTCGTGATGCGCAACCAACACCAACCATTGCGTCGCGAAACAACGAGTTCTATAGCTCAGTGTAATCTATTAGTAAATGGTAAGGGGCATAATAAAGATTACAGAAGGAGGAAATAAGGACTTTCACAGAATAATATTAATTGTTGACTACTAAAAAATACTACAGCTGCAGTTGCCTTGTATTGATGTCATGAAAAAGACCCAGTTGTTTCTGGCACAACATTCAGACATTTAATGTGTCAAAAACTTTTGATTTAAATTTAAAATTGCTTTGTCCTAATCAAACAAATGTTTGCGTTCTTAGCTTTTTACAGTTGTCAATTTGATTGTGCAATGGAGAAACTTGTACTTTCACTTGAAAATCAATGTATGTAGTGTATCTACCTCCAATGCTGAGTCACACATTTAAAGTATAAAAAACTGCTCTGAACTCAAATTTAGACTTGTTTTAGTTAGTTTATTTATTTAATCGTGCCATTGCGATGTTAATGCGTCTGCTCTAACAACAGGTGTGCTTGGTGTCAAGATGAGATTAAAAAAAAATATTCTAAGCAACAGTGTGTACAAAATAACCAAAATGCAAATACTGAGCCTCATTAGGAAGTGTAAGACCTATTTGTAAATAAATTTGTAGTAACTCTGATGCTAAAGAAAGAAAATGGGTCATCTTAGAGAAGTGTCAATATATATTTATATATATAAAAAAAACTCCTATGACAGCTGAGATGCTAAAGAGAGGATCCCAAATAGACTGCTGCAGAAAAGGGATGGAATGTGTGTCCCCTTTAAATAGATGTCTGTTTGTTTGTTTACTCAAGCTGTTTGAGAATTTGATAAGGACATTTCTTCAGTGTGACACAGGCAGTTATGGGGAGCTACAAGGAGAAGATTGGCGACTCCGGTCTCGGTGAAGTCTGCCCCTGTCTCTGGCTCTGACTTTCTTGAAATGTGATGCTTTTGCTTTTCAGTAAAGCTGTCTTTTTCTGCAGGACTGCAATAGGAGCTCAGCTGGTACCACATGCTGGTACACTAGAGGGGAACAAGCTAGTAGGTCTCCGAGCGTTTCTCTTCCGTCTCCCTCCTTCCTCTGACCCGAGCTTGCCAAGATTGGTCCTGCTTAATAATTTTGCGTAGAATTCGCCCCGGCGATCAGAAGAGCCGAAAGAAGGCTGTAACAGCGCCTGCTGTGCGAAAGGGAAAAGACGGCATCCAGCAAACGTTTGTCCTTGAAACTGCACCAGAACTCTTGGAAGAAGCCAGGAACTGCTGTAAGTAACGCGCTTGCAGATGGGTGTAGAGACGGTGGGGAGTTCAGAGAACCTGCTGCTTGGTGTTGACTTGCCAAGCCTAGAAAAAGGTCTCGTCATCAGGTGTATCCTGAAATCGTATTTTTCTATTTAAATGCCTAATGCTTTTTGACAAGGGATTATACCACAGGCAAAGCATCTTGTTTTACAAGATGTAATTCTGCGCTTTAAAATAATGTCTAAACTTATCTTTGCTGTACAGCCAAACTTATTTGCATTTTCTTCTTCATGCCCTTCACAACGTTAGTTTGTGTGGCAATATACTTTATATTTAATAAGAAAACTTTATAGAGAATTATGACATTGAGTTTTTGTGTGACAAGATTAATTTCAATTTGAAATAATTTTATCTGCAGTTTTTTTTTTTTTTCCGGAACTGTCAAACCTGTGAATATATGCAAATGTAAATATGTCTATACTGACCCCCTCATAACATAGCTCTCCTACCCATAATGTTCATATCAACATACACGTATATGACATTGTTATGGTACACACACACACGTATATCATCCTTAACACCATTATTTTATAGTTATCTGAATTTAGAGATCTGAAACATTTAAAATCTCCAGAGCAAAGCAATGTAAACTTGGCTGGGCATTGATGGCCATATGCTCAATATGCTCAATATTCTGCAACCATGGGCCACAGTTTTTGGGCCATAACTGATGCTGTGCTTTCTGGTATTAACCTGACTAGTCCCAACTCAAGCAAGTAGTTGGGGCTGCTTGGGAAAACCCATCACTTCCTTAATTTCCACCTGTGTGGAACCCTCTCTCTGTCCCAACCAAAGAATGCCCTCCCTTTACAAGCCTGTAAAGGGCTGCAGTCCGGCTTCTGGTGCAGGCTAAAGCCGGTAACCATGGCGCCGGGGCCTAAAAAAAGTGCTGAGCTCAATGGTATGCTGTAAACAATACAAATGAGCAGTACAGCAATACAACATGAAATTATTTTCCGTGGGAATTATTATTGTACAGGTTAAGCGGAGACTGAGAACACCTTGTTTTATGCCAAAAAGGCCATCAAAACTGTGTTCTTTATTATGAAACATGGAAAAAGTGGTATATTTGTAACACTATTACTTTGAGATAGACTAAATATGATTACTGTTTTGTAGCACTCAAATTTAAAACCATAAGACTGCATGAAAGTGCTTAATATTTAATAGTAATTTAATATTCCAAATTTAAAGAACAATAACTTTGCTAGGAATATTCAATCAAAATGCTAAATTATTTGAATCGCCAAATATTTAATAAAATAACAGGACATAGCTGTGGAAAAAAAATTTATATTAAATTTTAACAAAAAACATCTTGCTTTAACAACTAAGGCCTTCATAAAAGTTTACAACGTACCTGGTTTGTTTTGGTAGTAGACTACTGTTTTCAGCTGTTTAACTTGATTGCACTTTAGTTTGTCCCTGTTTGAACTAGAACCCATCAAAGACATTAAAAGGTGCTTGTCTTTAGTTAAAGGTCATTGTGACACGCCAATTGATTTAGCAGTGATACTGTGGCATGTGTAATCTAATTTTCTATACTTTCCATACAGAATCTCTATTTGATTAACACTAAATCAACCATAACACCCTAAGTGATGTATGCAGAGTTACCCAGCGGGTGGCGTGGTGGTTAAAGCCTCAGACATTCAGCCAGTAGTTTGAAATCTGCAGAAGAAAATGTTGTATTTTTTCATAAATGCAACTATCACATAATCACATTTTAAGATGGATGACTCTCTGATTAGGAGTATCTTGTTAAGTAAGTAAATAGTGTAATAATTTTAGTCGTGTGTCAAACACAGGAGACACACATTGTCACACAATTATTTTGTGATCATTTTATTTTGGGAAATCTTCAAGTCATACTGTAAGAAGCATTTATCACTGCTTACCGCTAGTTTACTGATCTAATTTAGTTGAGTTTGTGTCAGTGTTTCACACATTAAAGAGCAACAGCTCTTTGGCGGCTGACATGTTAACCTAACAATCGTATAGATTGTCAGATTATAATGTCTATGTTCTCCCTCCCAACACAAACCATTAAATGTAGAAGTTTAACTTGCATGCAGGATACAGGAGCTGACGTTTAAAGGCCTGTTCCTGAAGGAACCTAAGCTTAAATGTTTTATTTGTGGAGTCTGCTGTTCTCAGTGTCCCTCGCTGTTTGAATAATTAAGTCCACTGTGTTCTGGATACACAACCCTTTTTTAGGTCTGCACATGGACGTTGGATGGTGTTTGTGGGGGTGCCAGGAATTAAATCTCCTAATTCTCCCATTTGGCAGCGTGGCAATTTAGTCTGGACAAAAGTTTTATAAATAATACATGTAGTACAGACAACTCTTAAGCTTTTAAAAACTAAATTACTCCCGATTAATGAGTGGCATAGAAGCTTGAATGTTCTGATTGCTTATTATTATTGTAACGTGCATGTTTGCTAAATTAATCAAACAGTATAATTGGTATTCACATTTAATCAAATCATTGAAGTTTGATGTTTACTACAGTGGCAGTCTATAATGTATCATGTAAAGCATCAAAGTTTGATGATATAATATCATATAAGCCCAGAGCCGCAGGATAAGAGACTCCCCTGTGCTAACATTTACCGAAAAAGCAGAGCCCCTTTTAAATGTTAGCTCTCACTTCACGTCCTCAATGCAGGGGAGAAAAGTCTGTGTCATCTCAAAAGTGTTAACAGATCGATAATTTTAGATCATCTAATTGGAAGCTATTAGTTATGGTTTTATAAAGCTGGTAATTATTGTGTGTAATCTTGCAGAAAATTACATTTTGAGTTGTGTACAGCGTGCTGTTACAAAGTTTGGCGCTTGCTGGCCTCCTTAGCTGTCATTTCCTCAGAGCCTCTCCTGTCGTTTTTTGCCTAACTGGAATTTGTGGCCACCTGGCAGAAATTTATGTCTCGCTTGACTGCAGGCTAAAATTGTGGGTGCTAAATTGGATTGGGGCTTTAGCTTGATGACAGAAGTGTGCATTTGGGTTGATCGGATCGGGAAGGGGGAGGGTGTGTGTGGCCGGGGTAGGGCAGGGATATCCCTTTGACATTTTTCCATTTGTTGAGGTTGGTTAGTGAGTTATGAAGGGGTCACCCCAGACAGGGAATTGGCAACCATCGTTATTGATGAGGTTTGTGGTTTACTTGTTTTATACCGTACAGATGTGTCAACGAGCGCCTTAGTGACGTATTCAGTGAAAACGTTAAATTAAAGAATTTATTACCTTATTCTGGGAGGTTTATGTTTTTCATGGGGGGGAATTTCTTTTTATATTTTACATTACAATTACATTTTAGTCCTTTAGCAGACGCTCTTATCCAGAGCGACGTAAGAATGTGCCGTGGTTTTTACCATTGGCAAGGTTCGGTTATATCGCTTATTTTATATCGCGTTAGGATCTACTGTCCTGAAATAAAGATGTTGGAACAAACCAATGCCCATATTTGTTCTGTAACAACGCCACTGTAATGTTGCATACACAACAACACATTTGGCCCGAAGTTCACACCAAGCTGTTGCTAACTCGCCGGCCTGTTATGCAGATTAGGTTTTGTTTAGCTGTGTAAATGGAAATTGCTAATCAATTCTTCCCCCTTATTTCATGGCCGGTGGTTTCTACCCCACCCCACCAGCTGGTTAATCATGCAGGAGCTGAACACTTCATTACCCAGAACATGATTGGCCTTCAGCGCTTTCCCGCTGGTAAATGAGTTCTTTCTATTTATACAGGTAAGGCAGGGTCAGAGGTCTGCGGGTTGAAGAAGGTGAAAAGAGGGATGAAATTAATATAGCGCCAGGCTGTTTTGGCTCAGAGCCTTCTGCGGAAAAGAAGGCTCCGACTTAAATATTTTCATAAGGAGATATTAACTGGGAGCAGTCTTAGTGATCCTCATCACAGGTCACTGCTGTGCGTATTTTTTATATTTTAAAGCAGAAGCTGGCATCCTCCCTGCCCATTTTCTCATCATCGCCTTCATCCTTTCATTCCCCTCTTACTTTCATTCCCCTCCAAAGATCCTTGGGTTTACTGGCTGGCGACTGAAGGGCGGTCAGCGTTTATATGGGGCGCTGCATGTTTGTAAGGACATACTGGACGTGAGCTTTAGCAGCACGTGTCAGTAGTGTTTGTGTGTGGAATTTGTGTTGTTTTTTGTTTAGGTGAAAGCTGCTTACCAATGTGTGTGTGTTTGTGTGTGTGTGTGTGTGTGTGTGTCATTGCCATCCCACCTCATCATTGCCTCCTAATAAATGGCATTCCCACATAAAGCATTCTCCCACATAAAGAGTAGACCATGTACGGAGTAGGTAAAAAATCGAATTATTTAGCATTTTGGTCAACTGTTCTATGTGCAGATAATGCAGCATGGTTTGATGTACCCATGAACTATAATTATATGTTCATAACCTAATAAAAGAGAAAGTGGTTGTCACGAGAGGAAATCAATTTGTTGAAAGCACTAACATTGATTAGGGTGTAGCAGGATCATTTTGTGCACAGAAAATAAAGTTGCTGATGGTTAAAATTTTATTGAAATCCACAATTACAAACCGTTTAACAATTAAAGAATTATAAACTGGTTTGTAACCAGAGGCTTGGTGGTTCAAATCCTAAAATGGTTGTTGAACCAGTTAGCAAAACTTAACTGCTTCACATTTAAAGGTTTAAAATGGGACAAATGGTGAGCAATGTAAGTTGCTTTGAGATTCATATGGGCTTACAGTTTTCATGTTAAAAAGGAATTGTTATTGTATAGTTATTGTAAGGGTTTGTGACAAAAAGTAGCTGTATAACTTTTTGGGTCTTGATAACATTAACATAAGTGAGGACTGATGGTGGGAGCAGGAGGTACAAGTAGCGGGCAGCTAGCGGTGTAGTGGTTAAGGTGACCAAAAGGTTGCTGGTTCAAGTCCCACCCCAGCTGTTATACTCCTGAGCAAGGAACTTAACCGGAATTGTTCCAGTAAAATATCCAGCTGTATAAGTGGATGAATGTAGAAATTGTAAACAGTGTAAGTTGCTTTGGATAAAAGTGTATGCTAAGCAACTAAAATGAAGTAGACAGGACAATCCCTCATGGTTGGTGATAGGTTCACACAGTTGGAGCCTCTGCCTGTAGAGGGCGGTGGTGTTCTATTCCCCCTCTCCAGGGGCAAAGTGGTACGAATCCTCAAGAGTCCACATCTTGGAGGGAGGCTCTCCTCGAGCTGGACCACGCAACCCGCTCCGGGCTCAGCGCGCTAATGGGCCCTGGCTACAAAGCTCCCAGCTGCCTTAGAGCCACAGATGGCCGAGGCGCTCTCTGCCCGCCCTCCTCACTAAATCCGTTCACTGCTGGGTCCTTCTCCCGAGATCAACATCCCACATCCTAAAAATACCACAGGCTGTCATCTCGTTATCCCCATCCCATGGCATCTGATTTCGACTTGAAGGCCGTTTTCATTCGGCCTAAGACATTCCTGCCTTAATTCAATAAATGTCTTGGGCGCGGCGCGCTGCTCCGCTCTGCACTGTGTGTCATATTTTCCGCCCGCTCGCAATGCGAGGGAGCGGACTGAGAGCATCTGCTTGTCTCTGATTGCTCTTGGCTTTGGCCGCTGTATCACATCACAGCCGGGTATTTTCATTGAAAGGGGAGTGCGTCCGTCACATGTATTTACATATAAATATCCACACGCTGTGCAAAAAAGAGAGGCCATGAAGTCAGGCTGATAACCATGCGTTTTTTCCATCTCATATCGGCAGTACTCCATGCAGTTAATAGAAGATTATGTCATCTTAAAAATAAAAGATTAATCCTACCAACGTGCCTGACAGTATTCTCGCATACTCTGTGAGAAATCCGAGGCATTGAAAGTTCTTGATTTGCCGTTGCTCTACTGGCGGATAACTCATGTCAGCGGATGATTCCACTGTATCTAAGGTTACTCGTGTCTATGAAAGGACTGAGAAGGTCCACCCTGATATCTCATTCTCGTTCAGTGATTTTACTTTATGACATCCTTACAAAAAGAACGCTATTCTGATCTCTCTTGCTCGTTGTAACCCAAGCACGGATTCTTATTTTTCAACCGGATATACTGTACAGAATCAGGCAGAAGAACTAAGCAAATACCACAGGGTGGCTGAGCCATCGCGGTTGGAAATAGTTAAAGGCAGCTACTCCTTTGAACGGAATTTAGTCTGCTCAATGAATATTATATATATATTTTTATTGCTATCAAATATTGCTATATCAAATATTGCAAGTATTATTGTTGCAAATATCGAGGTTTATCAGTGTTTTGTAATTGTTTTTTTTTATGTAAATTAAAAGTATATTATTTACTAGTCTCTATAAATTTGCTGTTATCAGTTTTTTTTAAAGATGAAGTTATGTTTATCCTAGTTTATTGTCACACAGTGGTCACAGGGGTCAGAATGACTTTGCAGGGCTGGCAGAAGTCCGTCAAACTCCTCTAACATAGCAGTTTCTGGGACAAATCACATTTAGTGATGTTTTTCTCTACTGTGGTTACTGCAAATGTCAGGCGGAAAACTCATCAAGGCCTAAATGTACACATTGTTACATGTGTAAACCCCACAGTGTGTATGCACCGATGTGGGTGAATCTATGGCCTGGTCCTGGTAGGAGCATTTCTCAGGTTTTGTGTTGCCATGCAGCTTGATATGTGCGTGTCCAGGGACCATAAACCCTATCCATCTCTGCAATGCTGAGTCTCAGATAGAGGGCCAGTGGCTGCTGTTTTTTATACTTTGTCATGACTTCGCTGAGGATCGGGGAGAATGCACGGCCAAGGTCAACTCGGTTTAAATAATCAAATAGATACTGCAATTAATCAATAAAAATTGAGCACTTTTCTTATTTAAAGACATACGAAATGAACTAAAATGCATGATTAAATTATGTTTCTGTTGAACTGGATAAAGCTTGCTGAAAATGTTTAAAAAGGCATTACATTAGCCATATTACTGCCATTTTGTATTCTTCACTAAATCAGATTTCAGTCTGCCCTACTCCTACTTTTAGTCAAGGGAGAGCTGAGTACCATTGTACCATAATTACATGCTTTAGCGTTCGTGATTCCAATAAAGTAATATTTCATATGATAAGGGCGAAAGCCGCTCGCTGAGGTAAAGCTCACAAGTAAAACTCCTCTAGGCCTTCCCTTTAAATAATGTTCCCAGCAACAGCGCTTGTTAAGTAAAGCTCTTCATGGCCTTCCCTTTAAATAATGCGTTAAATATCAGTGCTGTAAATACCAAGTCTCTAAGAAGCACTGTCTTTCTCATCTTCTCCCAGATGCAACAGCTCCGCTGTGCTCTCTTTCACTTTTAATCATTTTTTGCTTGTTTATTTGTTAAACCCTTGCAATATTTAGTGCTCTGGGAAGCCAGTGAGAGGAAGACGAGAGAAACAGAGAATAAGTTAATCAGACTGACAATTGTGTGTGCTGCGGGCCCCCTCTCTCTCTCTTAATCACAGCAACACGCGCACACATGGAGACAAACTTTTTGTGATTTTGCTTCAGAGGGAGTGATGTGGAGTCACTAATCCTTTGGGTTGCCCATGCAGACATATTTATAGCAGGCTGAATCACCCCGCAACAAATACACAACAAGCCTGGCCTGCGCTGCTCCCAAGCTCTGAAGCACAATTACAGCAAATCTCCATGAAAATGAGACTTTAAGTCACTCGGGCAGGCCAATGCCTTGGGTGCCTTTCAGCGGCCGTTGTCTCTAGACTTTCCCTTTATTTCTTTACACAAGTTGTAACTTTGTATCTGTGCCGTGATTTATTGCTGCGGAGAACATAGTTGATTATAGATGTATTGTCCGAAATGAACCCTTTATAATTAACCAAAGGACCCTTAACCTTCTTTGTGTTCCCTTGTGTGCTCCCTTAAGGTTTTTATATCTGTATTCCTGCAGAAAAAAGGAATACATTTGAATTAATGCGATTTTTTTAGATGCACACCGTTGGCTGTGTCTAATTTACAATTTTTTGGTCATGCCAAAGAAATGGTGTGCCTTGGGATACCTGAGTGTCATATTTTTGTCATCATATGTTTCTCATATTTTCTCTTCATATGTAATTTGAGTTTCCATGCTAAAAACATGTAAGAAACAAATGTTGTGATCACTTTTATATCTTAGATAAATTAACAAAAATGCATGTTCACAAAATTATTTTAAATGCGAGTTGTACAAACAAATACTGGTAAATTACGTTTTTATGAAATGGAAAGTTGATCTATCATCTGTGAGTGTTTCATTATTTAAAAAACAAAAGCAAGATTAATGTCTTGGTAACTTAAATGCTAATTTAATCCTGTGGCAATCGATAATGGGTGTATATTAAGTCACATGGCTATGGAATTATGGAAATTGTATCACATGAACACATGATGGTTATTAAAAATAAAGGACACAAGTTTTGTTCTGAACCTTAGCTTGAAATCATAATAAATAAAATTAATGTAAGATTAATATAATAAGATTCAGAAAGTATTAACAAAGCCTGCTTTCAGGTCAAAGGTGAATACATAGAAATGTGTACAGGAGTGTCATAAGAGATTGTAGAAGTATAACTTATAACAATAAATGCCTTTATAGTAAAGCAGTTCTTTTAAAATAGTTGTGCCTTTTATAGTTAATTTACTACACAGATTCTTTGTGCTCAATGAGAAGAACCATTTTAACAGATGATCGGCAAGTATTTAATTGTTTCAACGCTGTTGCACGGTTCTCAGAAAAAATCCTGGGTGAAAATCCTTGGTGTTGGACACTGTCCCCTTTATTGAAGGGAGATCTCTTAGTTCAGAAGTGATCTGTCCACTTTATCGAAGGCCGATATCTTCGTTCAGAAGTGATCTGTCCACTTTATCGAAGGCCGATGTCTTAGTTGAAAAAATAAATGTCCTTCATAGCGGTGCATGAGCAGCTTCCCTTTTTATTCATCGTGGAGTATATCCATCCCTTAAATCAGGGTCCTCACAGGACACAGGGTCTGCTAGGTCTCCAGCCACCTCACACTAGGCAGCTGATTACACCTGGATGAGATCATGTTTAATTCAAATAATGACACCCATTTAACAACTGAGTTGAAATGAAATCCAGCATTCCCAGTGTGGGACGGGTGGAGTTTGACAACTTTGACTTAAAATAGTAGTTGTCCGTCAACTCACAGGCCCCTGCATTGTTGCAGTGATCTTTTTTTTAATGTAGTAAAAATAACGTGTGAAAGGAACCCCCCACACCCCCCACACCCCGTTGTGTTTGCCTCCTGCAGTGGCATTAGTCAGAGGGAGTATTTTAGGAGTACAGGCTGTTTTCTCTCAGTTTGAGTGTGCCAGCGTGTCGTCTTCATGAATCTTGTCATTGGTTGAGACGCTTGTGTTTCCGACACAGCGTAGACCACAGATCAGGGAACGGAGTTGCGAGCACTGGCCGCTTACAGAGCTGAAGTCTGGGGACATGCGCCGCTCCCCCTGTCCACAAAGTCGTTTGGACAGTTTGAGTCGCAGGAGAGGTCAAGCCAATCACACGCCTCGCTCATTTAGCATGACGGGAACGCCAGCATGTAGCGAATAACGCGTCATGCTGGAGATGCTTATCGTCTGTCCAGGTTACAGCGGCGTCCATTTCACCGCCTTTTTCAAGTACCTCACGACACAAAAAGTCTACATACTCTACAACTAGACTACAAAATCCAGCTGACCCTAACAAGCTGTTGTGTTATCATTTGTAACGGTATTCTATTTTTTGTAAAATTATCTAAATATTGTATATGTAAATATTTTCAGTCTTTCTATTACATACAATAAAAATGACCTAACACAGATCAGTCAATGCCTGATGGTCCAGTTTAAACCAGTTGTGCTCTGCAGTGACACCTCAGCTCTTTGCTCTTATAGATATCTTCTTCACATCAGCAACTGTGCTCTGTGCAGAACTGCTTACACCCAGCGTTTTCCCCCTGCCGGACGGCCGCAGCCACCCTCTACCTGAGATGGGCTTTGTGATAAGCCTGATAACTGGATGTAGGAGGGGGAGCGTTTTGATGGGAGTTGCTGAGTATAACCTGGGAGATAGTCAGACATGTGAGAATGAAGATTATGGGATGATAAACCTACCTGCAGAGATTACCAGAAAGAAAGGATGATGTCCCCAGACTTGTGGGAAATAGATAATGCTACAACTTTGGCTCTTGTGGGTAGGCCCTTATCCACACGCATGGATGATTAAACATGCTTGCAGACAGAGAGTTCTTTGGGTTCATTGTTCAGAGTGAGAGGCAGATGGCTATGATGGGAGGTGAATTCATTCAATTTGCTGAGTTTCACTTTGTTAAGTATACATCAACACACCAGAAATAAGTACCACTGCCTGAGGAAAATTTCTATGTAAACTCTTTCAGAATTTATTCTAAGATGACTTCTTGGTGACATAGTGCAGTTTGAATGGAGATGTTCAGGGTAAAATGGGAACGATTAAGATGGAGGAAGGTGAGGGGGGATGACAGTCATTACTTCACAGTGGAGTATGTGGGGGTTCACAGTGGCCCCGGCCCAAGTCTGCCTGCCTCTGACCCACACAACAAATCTCTGCCCTCAGGCCAGAGGAGCCTCCAGCTGTACAGGTAAGTTTCTCATCTCCCAGCTGGCTTTGATGTAACTTACGGCTTATTGATACTTATGGAAACACACACACAGACACATACAGACACACACACACACACACACACACACACACAATCCACTATCAGGAAGTAAATGCATTATGGAAGTATATCCAGCTCATCGAGCTTGGTGATCCTGTCATAATCATTTATAGGGATCCTCTGTCGTCATGACTTCATGATGCATTTAAATGGTTATTATCCATTTGTGCGTCTCTGGCAGTCAACATGAAAACTCCAGCTCATTCGTTTCAAAAAGAATGGAGAGCTGCTTTTCATCACTGAACATTTCTTAGCATAATTGAATTACTGATTACGGTGGCTGCTAATTATATTTAGCATGTCAGTAGCATGTAGAAATCTTTCTTTTGGGTTGTTCCCTGGGGAGCAGATTTCTCTGAAAATTAAGCAGGCTTTGTCGTTGATTTCTAGAATATCTATGTGAGGATACATCTTGCTGTACAAAAGCATGTTGCATGTTGGCAGTAAAATTGAGGCACAGTTGGACGGCTGAAGAGTGAGGCGAAGTGCTCTTTTCAGCTTTGGATCAACACAGGTAAAAACGGGTGGATCCACTACATGTTTGCGAACATTTGATTAACGATTTGTGAATCTGCTGAACAGTTAGGGAAGTAATGGAAAGTCAGCAATAATCTTACAAACAGAAATTATGCAAAACATGGCTTTTTAGATTGCTTTAAAAATGAAATCCATCGTCTGATTTCCATAGAGTTTAGGTTGATGGAGATTTCTCTGCGTCAGCCTCAGCCTGAAGTCCCCTCAGTCACCTCACGTTCCCTACAGCCTGGCTCTGACTGTGTGTCCTCAATCTGACGTTTTATAAGGCAGATGGGCCCACAGGCACGGTCAGAGAAGTGCTGGACGCACACCTTGCAAGGGGACTGAGTTTGGGGAAGGAATCCAGGTTGACACCAGGCGGGATTGCTTGGCTGGCCTGGAGGACAGCGAGATCCGTACAGTCTGCAAACCCACTGAAACGGACAAACTGAGCTGTAGGGAATGGGCCTGTTGGGGAAAAGAAGGTCTTTACAAGACGAACAGTACAGGAGCGGTCAGAAATTTAACAGTGTTTAACTGTGGTAGATTAAAGAGCCATCTTATGATAGTCCACTGTATTGCCTCCCACTCATCGTATTTGTTGGTCTGAAATATTTAACCTCTCGGGGGATGCTGCTGGTATTATTTCATGCATATATTCATGCTATTTGCAGGGTTTTGGACTATACGTGGGTAAAAAGAGAGGGGAACAAAAAGGTTTACATTTCTGAACGTGTTTGCTGTTTTTAATGAGAAATAAAGTGTGTTTGCAGTACAGCCACGGTCCAGCGGGGCACTGAAGTGCATTCCATTACTCTGAGATTAAACCGATTCAGGAGCCGGTTTATCAAACACAGTACAGGCCAGCAGGGCACTGAAGTGCATTCCATTACTCTGAGATTAAACCGATTCAGGAGCCGGTTTATCAAACACAGTTCAGTCCAGCGGGCCACTGAACTGCATTCCATTACTCTGAGATTAAACCGATTCAGGAGCCGGTTTATCAAACACAGTACAGGCCAGCAGGGCACTGAA
>JAOYSI010041391.1:8463-47608 GCA_025775065.1 Hiodon alosoides
TTCAGTAGGAGTCACCACTGGGTTGGTGTTTGCATACAAGAGGGGCTGAGCTTCATCGCTTCAGTAGGAGTCACCACTGGGTTGGTGTTTGCATACAAGAGGGGCTGAGCTTCATCGCTTCAGTAGGAGTCACCACCGGGCTGTTTTTTTGCATAGGAGTGGGGCTAAGCTTGTATTTTTAAATTACGTCTTTTTTTTTCTTTTTTTTTTTAAATAAAAGGGTACAAACTGTGTTTTATATCTGCATACGGACCATCTGAGCAGAGAGTAGAAAGGAGAAAAAGGTGTGGGAGGGGTTTGCCTCCCTGGTCTTATCAAATATTAAGTCCTGCTTTATCTATTTCCTCTGGTTGCATCAGACTAGCGGGTGGATAGTGAATCTGTAGCAGTTTCACTGGATTCCGCAGAACTGGGACAATCCAGCCCCCACCCCCCAGGCATATAGGGCGAGTCGCAGCCAGCTGGGGAAGTGTTCATTGCGATTGGTTATCACTGCATTTTTCTTTTTTTTTAACTTAACATCTGGGTAAAATTACCGACAAAAAAGGCCTCCAGCTTTCTCCTCAGTGTGTTGTAAACTGAGATTACGGATGCCCTCCACCCCGCTGGAAATATGCCGCGACTCCTGATCTTTTCCAGTCCTGCACTTGGGGCCTTATTTAAAACGCGGATGGGGGAGGATTTGACTGCATTTACAGTGTAACATCAAACCCCAGTCCCATCCTGGTATCAGGCACAGGCGTGAAAAATGCTGTAATGTATTTATGTCTGAACATCCAGACCAGAGAGGATCTGTGTGGAAGCAATTTACTTCTTGGCTACAGTTTGTTTCAGGGTTTCCAGCATGCCAATCCAACTCGGGCTACCTTTTAGCAGCACTACAGAAGATGTCGGTGACTCCGGTCCTTCTGTCCTGTGTAATGCTTCCCCCAAATCGGGAAGGGTGGGTGGGTGTGGAGCCTTGTGCCGGGAGGCTCCGATAGTATGTGCGTAGGCCGAGTGTGGAGCCTTGTGCCGGGAGGCCCCGTTAATGTGTGTAGGCCGAGTGTGGAGCCTTGGTTTGTGAAGGCCGAGTGTGCAGCCTTGTGCCGGGAGGCCCCGTTAATGTGTGTAGGCCGAGTGTGGACCTTGTGCTGGGAGGCCCCGTTAATGTGTACAGGCCGAGTGTGGAGCCTTGGTTTGTGAAGGCCGAGTGTGGAGCTTTGTGCCGGGAGGCCCCGTTAATGTGTGCAGGCCGAGTGTGGAGCCTTGGTTTGTGAAGGCCGAGTGTGGAGCCTTGTGCCAGGAGGCCCCGTTAATTTGTACAGGCCGAGTGTGGAGCCTTGGTTTGTGAAGGCCGAGTGTGGAGCCTTGGTTTGTGAAGGGCGAGTGTGGAGCCTTGTGCCGGGAGGCCCCGTTAATGTGTGCAGGCCGAGTGTGGAGCCTTGTGCCGGGAGGCCCCGTTTCTCTAGGGGGCTTTGGCACGTCTCCAGCTCCCCAGCGGATTGTACACGGATAGGGGACTGAGCATTCAAAGTTTTCCTTTCCGCAGCTGAAAAAAGAACAAGCCAAATAAACACATGTGAAATAGGCTGTCAAAATAAGTATTTAGAGTTGACAAAAGGGGACAAAAAACAAGAGCAACCTGCAGGCTTAACTCTCTGATCTGTAAAAACCAAAGATATAAATGCAGGGGAGAAAAATACAGGACTTCATTTTATTTGGCTTTTTTTTCTCTTTGGGTCTTTGTTTAAAATAAACCCAGCCGTTTTTAAAGTCATTTCTACAGGATGGCTTTTTTTCTTCATTTTTGCAGTTAATGGTTTGAATTTTTTTTGTAATCGGGCAACGCTTCTCTCGTTTTTTTGCTGCAAGATGGTAAGACCAATAGGCTGTCTCTATCCAGTCGTTTTAGTTCTGTGGTAAAGGGAACTGTATTAGATGTGGCTGTCTGTGGGCCTGTTTGCTTGCTTCTGGTCTGACAGCTTTTCTTTTTATCCTGCAGGATGTCAGGCATCGAGTACAGCAGGCTGTGGTACGCTGCCCTGGCTCTGGTCACCCTGGTGCTCTTCTCTATCGCCGTAGGAGTCCTGGTCTTCATGGGTGTCTTCTACACCCACCCGGAGGCCTGTACCCTCAATAAGATCTTCCTTGGGGTCAATTCCAGCCTCTGCCTGCTGGTCTCCTTGTTGGCCATTTCCCCCTGTGTTCAGAGACGTGAGTCGAATCTTCTGGGCACACCTGGGATTAAATTATGCAGTATAGCTGCAATGCTAGCTAAAAAAATAAGGTAGTTCTGCAGGGAAAAATATGGTAGTTTTCCTTACTATCTATGTGGTGCTAGGATAAAAAACTTGCCAAATGTCAAGTCAAGTTGGTTTTCACTTTGTCGTCCCGTAGCGGTTGTTGAACGCAAAGCTCTTGTTTATTCCCCTGCGCTCACCAGTCCAGCCCACCTCTGGCCTTCTTCAGTCCGGGGTCATCAGCGTGTACGTCATGTACCTCACGTTTTCTGCGCTCTCCAGCAAGCCCGTTGAAAGTAAGTGTCATGGCAACATCACTGAAGAGCAGGCATAGTGTGCCCTCAGGCTGAAGCAGAGTTAGCTGTCTGTTGTCTAGTGCTGCCACCAAGGTGACTGCGTATTCTAGCTCTCCTCGCCTTGTTCTTTTGAGTTTTTTTGGTTTTCAATTTTCTTGCAGTGGTGGAAAAGGATGGCTTGAATGCTACGGTGTGCGTCTTTCCATTTAACTCCGGGTCCAACAGTGACAAAAATATTGTGACGGGTGTGGGCACCGTACTCCTGTTCGGTTGCGTGATCTACTCCTGGTACGTTTGTTTATTCTACGTTATAATCCTCTGTCAGTAAATGGTTATAAACCCTCCTGACTGGTGTTTTTTGCAATAAACGTTTGCAAATAATAGTTTTCTGCTTGGTAACTAAGTTTGAAATGACAGGCCACTGTATTTTTGGAAAAGTCCAAACCTGTAATTTTGTGATCTTCACAGTGTTTTATTTTCTACATGAAAATAGGATTGAGGACGTGAATATACACTCTTCTTTTAACAAGAAGGGTGTGTTCACACATGTTGCCAATCTGCAAGCTATGTTTTTAATGTTCTGTAATTATTTTCATTTTGATTGCTTCAAGTAAAAATATATATAGAGAGAGAGAGAGAGCTGGATTTCCCAGATTCGGAATCGGAGGGCTTTTCTCGTCGCGTTTCATGTCAGCTTTCTGGGTGCATGCAGGCTGGCAGGGCCTGTGAGAGGTACATGCCTCTCACTCTGTCCACCCTGCGGAGTGTATAATGACAGGCAGCTCGAAAGTGATTGAACTGGGGGAAACAAATTATATTACTCATTACTCACCCTGCCCATGTGTCCTGGAAGTATTATTGCGATGAGCTATGGTGCATTAGCACAATTGGCAAATCCAAGTAACATATTAAAAAATACACACTCTGATGGCACATGTAGAGCTTGAGGAAAATACCCTTAGCTTTATTTATGCAATGCTGTTTTTGTTTTGTTTTTTCTGCAGTTTGAGTTCCACCACAAGGAGGAGCTCTGCGGCATTGTTTCGGACAGGGATGCCAGAGAATGAGGTCAGATGAAAAATGGGCAAGAAATCCTTTAGTGGGGGAAGCCCCTGGGAGAAGGGGAGGAAGGGCTATCTTTTGTAAACACAGTTTCTGTTTCTGACTGATGAAAGCTCTGAGTTATAAGCACCAATCTCTGTGTGGAATCCAACAAACCTAGAGGCAACCAAAACAAAGATGGAGGGTAGAGAGAGATGTGAAGCATGGCTTATCTAAACTGCTTTAGTGTGTTTGTGCTGCAGTCCAGAGAGAGTGCCGTTTTTCGGTCTATGATCTTCAAAAGCCCAAACGTTTCACCTCAATCATTCATAATATTCAGAAAATCACAGTCATGTGTTACGTCCTCCAGGTGGTTTATTACAAAAGGTTTGTAACATGCAATAATTTAATGCCATATTGGAACATAGATTCCTTATGCTTTCTCAAATTACCAGCAATTTTGGAATATGCTGAAATGGCCAATGCATTTAGTCGTTTCCATTTCCATTTCTATGGTTTTAACAATAGAAAATGTTTACCGTGATAGAAGCAGTTCTCTTTTTGGTGTGCAGCACACCCACTGTGAGATTTATAAATATGGTATAGAAAGTGTAGTTGAAATGTTTGTAGTGGAATTGTTTTTTTATCGTTGGAAATCTTCTTGTCTCACAGAGGGCTCGGTGCTGCTTCTGCTTCAGTCAAAACAATGGGGGTAAATAAGCCTTTCTTTCCCTTTCCTTTCCACACACATGGTTCATTCACACCTGTACGGCGATCTCTTTACTCAAGTGTGTCCCGTCAGTGCAGGCTTCATCCATACCGTCTAAAGTCTTGCAAGTTAGCTGTATTGGCAACTGCAAAATTGTCCATGTGTGAGTGTCTGTGTGTACGCATCTCCCTAGACCTGAGATGGACTGGCTTCCCGTTCCTGGGTGTCTTCTGCCTTGCATCCTATGCCTGCCAGTTGCTCTTCAGAACGGGGGTTAACTGGCTGTGCCTTGACTGCACCAAATACTGAGATGTACTGAAGGGGGTGTGCTGGCTGTGATTTTTAAAGCTGATTACTTTGTTAAAGATGTAATGGCAATAAAGTGACTAACCACTGCTAACTAAATATTGACGACTGATGACCCGGTCCACTACTTACCTTTAGTCAGCATTTTTAGTTTTTATAATTCGTTTTTTTTGCAGATGACTACGAGGACGAGGCCACAGGCAGAGGACAGTGTGTCATGTATGACGAGAGGGAAGGGACACTATACAGTTACTCCTACTTTCACTTTGTCTTTTTCCTCGGGTCTCTGTACGTCATGATGACGGTCACCAACTGGTTCCAGTAAGTATCCATGACGACGTGCATGTTTTTCAGTTCATTCAGCCACCATAGGTGCTTGAAAGACCTGTGTCCATCCAGTTGAAATACTGTTGTGCACCTCAGCTAATTTGACATTTTAGTCATTTAGCAGGCGCCAAAGCGATGAACAACAGTGCTAAAGTTTTATGGGTCAAGGAGCAATATGAGGTAGCGAGCTACCATGTCCTATTGAGTAGTGCTTCAAGAGGGTATAAAGATACGTGCTGCTAAGAAAGAGTAAATAAATCAGTTACAAGATTCAGTATAGAACAAAACATAGATTTAGACTTCATTAAGAATCACACAGTTTGTTGAGGGAAATTCAAGGTTGTAGTGTGAAGTGCTGTTGGAAGATGTAAAACGTCACCTAGAAGCTTCTGACTGTGGTAGGCAGGTATTTGGGTGCAATTGATGAGGAGAGTTGATTGGTGGAGAGAAGGGACCACTAAGTGGGGATGTAAGGTGTGGTTGAGTTTGCGGAGATAGCTTGGGGCTTATCCAGTGGTGGCTTTGTGGGTGAGGGTGAGGGTCTTGTGGCAAATCCTAGCTGCAACAGGGAGCCAGTGGAGTTTGAACAGGTGCAGTATGGGTGAACTTATGTTGGTTGAAGGCTATAAAATCAATCATGTCCACAATGTTGGAACAAAGTAATGTTTATGTCCAGAATGTTATTACAGCGTAAAATGTATGTCCACAATGTTGGTAACGATGAAACGCACAGCTTATGACCAATGTTTCCTATATCACTGTAGTTATGACAACGCGAACATCGAGAAGCTGTTGAAAGGGAGTTGGTCAGTGTACTGGATAAAGATGGCATCCTGCTGGCTGTGTCTTGTGCTCTACACCTGGACCCTGGTGGCGCCCATGGTCTGTCCAGCGAGGTTTGAGGCCTAGATCTTAAAGGACGATATTTTGGCACAACCTACTTTTTATGATAACCGTTTTAGTTTTTTTCTCTTCCTTTTGAGGCTCCATTGTTTTTACAAGTTAATTAAATTGCCCAGTTTTGTATCTGTCGAGTTAAGATGTTGATGCCAGTTATGTTGTTTACATTGACGACCAAAAACAAGAGTTAATTAATGATACACTGCCTCTGTCATTTTTTTCCATTATTTTCCAATTTTTTATTATTTGTTTTGTAAAATGTCTTCATATATGGAGATTTGGGTGCTAAACTCACAATGAGTGATGTTGCTTTGAAGCATTTCTTGAGGGAGTGGCTTGAAAGCGCCCATGATAGCCCTGATACGATTTTCATATTTTATACAGTGCACAGGCTTTTGCAATTATGTTTTTCAGGTTTACTTCCATGGGGAAAAATAGTTTGGACATCATTCTTTCTTAAAGATGACTTTGTATGATTTGTTTCATGTCCATCAAATTAGATCCAACATTATCGGTCCAAGAAGTTTGGTTTGTTAGTTGTTTTATTGCTTTGTTAGTTGTTTTATTGCTTTAAAGTGTTTGTTATCTGCTACAGATGCAGAGTAGTCCAATAATAAGTGAGTAAATCCATTTTCCTGGTGATTATAGTGGACTTTCTCATTTGTGTTTTTAAAGGCTCCGAGTCAGTGAGGTTCAGCTTCACTGCTTTCTGTTCTAATCTATAGGGATTTGACGCAATTTTCACAAAACCATTAAAACATTTTTTTAAAGCATATTTAACGTCACAATTTCACGATTGACATTTAAGAAAATTCATTTTATACAGTTTTATGCAAAAGTTAGGGCACCCCTCTGAGGCTGCATGATAATTTGCTCCATCTTTTTAAGAAAAGATCATAGTGATATGCCATTCAGATTCTAGAGAAAGCTGGATGATGTGATGTTTTTTAGAATAAAATTCTTAGTGTAGCAATATTGTATGTTATATGAAATAAAATCAAATGTGAAAAATAGGCTGTGCAAAGGTTTGGCCACCCTTTTCATTTGTGTTGATTTGAATGCCTTTAGTCACTTAACGCTGATTGACTGCAACACAAAATTGATTTGATTGGCTTAATGAACATTAGACTGAAAACACAGGTGCAACCAATCATGAAAAGGGATATTCAAGGTAGCTAATTGCTAGTTGTGCTTCTCTTTGATTATCTACTGGAAAGTAGCAACATGGGAACCTCAAAAGAACTCCCTAATGACTTAAAACTAGGATAATTCATCAATATGAATTAGGAGAAGGATACAAAACGTTATCAAAAAGGTTTTAGGTCGGGGTAGGCCGAGAAAAATATCTGAAAGGCAAAGGTGAAGAATGGTTAGAATGGTCACAGACAAACCACAGACCACCTCAAATTCATTTAGTAGAAATTTATATTTGTTAGGCATCAAATATGTATATTAAATATATGTATATTAAATCTCTATCTTCATATTTTGACTACAGTACCCCTTAAAAATATTTCATTGATGTTTACATTATGCATAAAATTGGATCGATGTGTTCTGTTTGTTGTGAAAAGTTAGCAATACCTAATGTTATTTTGTCTGTTAAAAGGGATACGAATTAATATATTTCTTTATTTTATATATAACTAGGAAAATGCTCAACCATCTAAGCGAGCAAGGATCAAATGATATTAAATCAAATCTTTTGGTTTTGTGGAAATGTAGCTCTTTCTGATTTGGATAATGTGTCATAATGGACCTTTGGAAAATGTAAACAAATTTTTGAGTATTGAACATAGTCTTCCATGAAGTGTGTGCATGCTTCTCACAGTGGTTACCAAACTGAAGATATTAGTTTGTCCTTTAGCAGATAAGTATAACGCACTTTCGTAGAGGTTACAAACCTTGGTTCAGTGGTTTTAAATAATCAGAATTGCTGTTGGATTTTGGCAAACAAATCAGTTTGTTTTACACTCTTTTTTTCCCCAAGAATAAAAAAATGGTGTATATTAGAATCCCATCCGCAATAACTTGGACTGTTCAAATATTCGTTTTAGTGTTTTATGTGTGGGATGGTAATTGTAAATGGACTGTTTGAAATGGTGGCCACGGTAACCTGAACAGATGATGGACTTTTTTTGTACTATACCTCATGGTACATCAAAGAAACCTACGTTATTTGGACTCGGTTATAAAAATATCCTCATGTTTTATGCGAATGTCATATATGCACAAAGGTATGCGTTCAGCATTCTTAATGTAACCCTGGAAATCGCATTTAATATCCATTCCTAAATTCTAGTTCTACAAATATTATGTAAACTGTGACTCTAAAGAATATGAATGTCGCATCAGTACCTTGTTGTCAGAACTTCTAAACCTAATGTATTTTTCAATGAAAGGACTTTGGTAACGCAGTTTCTTTTAGAGGAAATTCAGGTTTATGAATCCCCATGGATAGCATTTAAATAAAAGCAAGCCCTCAGAGATCTTGTAGCACTGTGGTTATACTGCAAGGTGTATTGTCATGGAGGAGTTGAGTGTAAACTCAAACAATTTAAAACATTGTGTCAATAAAACATTCAAACGACTGCTTGTGTAATGTCTGTTCTTCCGACGAAAATGGTGTGTGTCTTGTATTTTGGTATTGTGGTTCTATAAATCCTAGTGGTCTTTCATGCGTATTACACATAATTATAAGAGTGAAGAAAGATCTAAAGATCTAGGTAATTATAGGCTAATCGCATGCAAAGATGCAGGACATTAAAAATCTTGGACACTTATTTGGTAGTAAATTGGTTTATTTTTTAGTTTGTTTAAGTTGCATGTATGGAGAATATAATTTAGCGTAAAGTTTTTTTTTAGTAACTTAAGGATTATTATAAATATACATGGTTAAAGTTAAATTTTTTCATCATTATCGAGCAAGAGGCATAAAGATGGAAAGTAACTGAGTGTTCGGAACGGGTAAAGCGTCGTTTGAATTTTTCCAACCAATATTTTTTGTTGCCTATGCTGAAATCTTACTCCTACCCAGAATCCTTTGAAGAGAGAAGGTGAGCGAAAGTTCCAGTTTGGGGGGGAATAAAAGTAAAGTAAAAATGAGTATCTCTCACTCTTTCGGGCATCACTTTCATTTCTCCTCCCCTGATCATTGAGAACCAGTGCTTTGCCGTGCACTAAACTCATGGAAGTCCTCAGGAATAGTATCTGTGGGAGAAAAAGGAAAAGTAAGTAACTGTAGAAGAAGACAGAGAAGTCAATGAGGAGACCCTATACCAACAGTCTGGAACCAGTCTGGTAATATGGCTGTAGCTATCTACACCTCACGCGACAGTGTTAAATGTCGTCTGGTGGATGTCGCTCACCGTTGCAGCGGTACTTGAGGTTGGACCAGATGATGTTTTCCTGGGAGAAGCAGAACACGCCTAGACGCCCACCCCTCATGGTTGTGTCGATGGTCACTCCGGAATCAGCCACCAGTTCAGGACCCTCGAAGAAACGGGCTCTGGTCAAATTGAAAACGGGCCAATTTAGAACTGGCATTTAATTAAACAGCCTAAGGCTGCAACATACCTCAGAGTGCCACCTAAAATCTAAATCTGCCTGAGTTCAGAGTTAAGTGCCCATCCCACTGTTCACACCAGAGCCCCAGTCTGACTCACCGAATGTACCCCACCTGGGGTCGGTGTTGCAGGTACCAACGGTATGACACCTTGTCCTTCCAGCCCACGTTGCGCGGGTCCTTCCACAGCAGCCTCACCTGTCCGTCAGTATGTCCTGTGTGCCAGAGCGAGTTCCTCAGATTCTCCCCAGGTCCAGTCTTAGACTTCACCACCTAGACAGGGAACATGAGAACTGGTACTGTTTCAGTGGCCCAAATGAGACTACGTTCCTTTCTGTCTGGGCCCAGGCCCATCGCACTCCATTAGCCAGTCTGGAAAGTGAACCAAGTTATTACTTATATAACCACCTACTGAATTAATTCAATTAAACATAAATGTGTTTATGGGGGGTTACTTATTCTTTTTCCACAGGATTGGCTCTGATCTGACAGAAGATTAGTATGACGCAAGGGCTTTTCCATAGGGTACAATGGTACAATTTACTTTTTTTGGAGAAATTAGAAAGATTATGCGCAACCTCGAGCCATGAGAAGGCAGGACCTCCCTAAATTGATGAGGGTTGGGGGACTCACTTTGAGCTGGATGCCGGGCTCTGCCACAGCCCTGAAGGGCGTGGCCTGCCAATATGTCTGCTCCGTCTGCTTCCACATCACCACGTAGAAGCTGGAGGAGTCCTGGTAGCCAAAGATGAAGCCGGCATAGTCATCGTCTGTCACCGTGTTCACGTGGAACGTCCCCTCGAAGTCCACGCCACTGAAGGCTGTGTAACCTGGGGAGGGGGTACAGGCTGTGGGTCTAGTATGTCACAGTATTTTAACCAAAAGCAACTTGGCCCTATACATTCCTAAGGATCTGCCAAATGAAGAACGGTAATATAAATTACACGTGAGGCAGGATGTGAAGCCAATGTCTGTGTAGGGTCCTACACAAAGGGAATGGGAAAACATGTCTTACCAACAGCGAGTCCAGGATCACTGTTCATAGTCTGAACAATTTCCATGCCCTGAGGAAAGATTTAGATATGGGAAACATTCATGTACAAGAAGAAGTACATATATATTACATATATAATATGTTTAAATTTTTTCATTTTAAATCTGTGGAATACCAGTCATCCAATGATGATTTGGTGTTGTCAGTGGGTACCACTTTCCTTTTTTTCTTGGCACGGGAAGGGCGGCGAAGGTTACCTGATTGAGCACGATCCAGTTGGGGTCTATCTGGGCATCGCCCTCGGGGTCCAGCACCACGGTCTGGTATGCCCTGAAGTCCGTCAGGGTGATCTCTGCGTTCTCAGGGCAGCTGTCGATCCTGTTGATTATGCGGTCAGCGTCGAAGTCCAACTCGCAGATGTCGCCCACGCCATCGTCTGTCCAAAACAGACCGCCATACCGTCACGTTTTTGGGCCATGTTTAGCGCAACAATGAAATAAGCAATGAGATCACAACTAAAATATGCAAGAAGTACTACACTCAGAAGGGACTTCAGAAGGGAGCCTACTGTTGTTGTCTGTCTGGTCGACGTTTGGCACCAGCCTGCAGTTGTCTGCGCCATCGAGGATCCCGTCGTTGTCATCATCATTGTCACACTCGTCTCCAAGGCCGTCCTTGTCCGTGTCCAGCTGCGAGCTGTTAATGATACTGGGGCAGTTGTCCTTGGAGTCCTGGTGGCCATCGCCGTCGCTGTGATGGACAGATAGGGAGGGGAAAACACATATTGGGAGGAAGATTTATGAGGCTGGGGGAGGCGAAGCACGGCTGGTTAATTTTGAGTACCTGTCTTGGTTTGTGTCACAGGAGTCTCCAACGAGGTCGTGGTCAATGTCTGACTGGAATACAAAGGAGAGAAAAAAGAAGAAAAGCAAAAAATGTTTAACCTACTACAAAGCCAAAAAAGACTTCTTAAATGAAGAATATTTTAAATTTAATTTGAAGGTGTTGGATGTTACACATGTATGAAGGTGCTAGGGCTTTTGGAAGTAGAGTGTTGTGGAGGTTTTTGAAACACGCTACCTGCATGGTCTTCAACCAAAGTTCCCCAACGCCACTCCACTCCTGATCAAGCTCCACCAGCTCCCTGTTGCAGCTCAGATCCCGCACGCTATCCTCACACTCACCCAGCAACAGCTGGATCAGTCCCAGGTTATTTCTGCACACTCATCTGATCTTACAGCCACACCAGACCCCTGCGCTCTGCCACTGCAGGATGCTTAGTGTTCCCCTCTCTGCATATAAGTATTATTTTATATTATAAATAATATCAACAAAAAAAATTTGTGTTTTTTTTTATTTTATGATTGTGTGTGCTTGATGTTTGTATAGTGTGTATTGTGCATATTGATGTGTTTATGCAGGGCTCATCTGTAAAATATCCATTTTGTCTCAGCATGACCTAAAAGGTTAATAAATAAACCAACTGCCCTCTTCCCTCTACTCTTCCCTCACACCCAAATAGACGAACAACCTACCGGCTGCACTGACTTCATCCAACAAATTATTCACCTGTTCAAACGGTCCCTAACACCGTAAAAATCCATTCTACTCGCCATGTATCAACTACATGCAGTTCTTAAATATATTACTGATTATATTATAATGGTAGTGGTCTATTCTTGGATTGAACTGTTGACTGCGTAGTTTGCATTGTGCAGTGGTCCCCTTTACCTAGTTCTCTACCTATGTCCAGGTTTTATTTTCCTTTGGCCATGTCCCGGTTTTACATTGTTTTGGCTGCTGGTTAATTCACTTCACCACCACAGCAAGATTCAATAAGTAGTATTCTGAATGACTAAAATGTAAAAATATAAATTTGAAGGAGTTGGATGCAATTGTAGAGTTCAAGGTGCGGTGAAGGTTTTGGGCCTCTGTGAGCTCCCCATACCTGGTTGGGGTTAGGAATATTGGGGCAGCTGTCACAAGCATCCCCAACTCCGTCATTGTCTCGGTCCAGCTGGTCGGGGTTGGCCACCCTCTGGCAGTTATCTAGGAAGTTCTTTAGACCTGACAGTAGACAAAGATCAAGCCAGTTATACAGTGGGATTCCTTCCTTGTCCCCATCGTGGTCTGTGTAATTGCAAGCGTTGAGACCCCATGTGGAGTGTGTATTAATTATAGCTTCATAGCTGTGTTTTTAACTGAATGAATAACTGTAATCGGGACCAGTAGGGGCAATAGAAAAAAGGGGCCTTTTTTGCTCATAATATTTGTAATTCAGTAATGATGAACATGGTCGGATTAGCCAAAGGGGACCCTAATGCTGTGATTTGTGCATGTATATTTATTCACTGTAATGCAATCAATGACGTGCAAGGAAACTCTCCAATGGTTACCCAATGAAATCATGTTAATATTATCTACCAGAAACCAAAACAATTGGTTAAGATTGGTAGAATGGTAATGGAGGCAGCAACGGAATGTGCAACCACCTGTCCTCCTGGTTGTGTCCCAACCAGTCCGTCACACGCAGTGGGTAAAGCCAGCTGCTCAAGCCCTCGTGGTGGGGCAAGATAGAAGAGCGACTCCAGAATGTGTTAATTGAAGGGGGGAGGAGGGGTCGGCATTCTAAAACCGCAGCTAGGTATGCTGCCTCAACACAAAGTTGGGGGCGGGTGCAAGTTACTTAATTATTAGAACGGAGAGTCCTTGGGGCATGATTAGAATGTTGAATTTCCCCTTAACCATAATTTTTTTGTAAAACTTCAAATGTGTCAAAAATAGCATGCTAAAGGCTATGTTTTTACTTTTTCATTTATAATTAGCTATCCTACGAAACGCTGCCGACAACATCTGAACTAGTTTAAGCAAGATTGAATTGAGGAAATCGTAACTGAAACTCTAGTCCCATCTACTGGTTTGACATCAGTATGTGCACCATCACCTCAGAGTCTATTCCTGTGTGATTAACTCTGGTTATGGGAACTGGGAAAAACCAGTTAAGATCATTTCTAATCCAAATAATAACTCCAATTTAATACCCTAAAATCACATACCCACAGACACTGCAGCTATCCAAGAAAAGGGTTGCCCACTCCTGCTCTGTTCCAGTATTCTGGTCCTGGTTTAGAGTTTGGGTCCTGGCCCACTGTGGATGCTGAATTAGTGTCCCAAACCTTTCGGTTTGATAGGGGTGTTTAACAAATTTTGTCTTGATTTGAAAACTTTGCAGAATTATTATCTGCTTGTGATATAAATGTATGATGGTTTCTCATTTAACGTGATCCAAATTCATTAATCCAAATTGCACTGTACTCGTAGCCCCAGCAACACATGAAGGAATTGTTGAGGATACACAAAATAAATGCATGGGAGGCATTGCCATGTCATTGTCTCACCCCTCCCCACCTCATGTCATCGTCTCACCCCCCACACCATGTCATCGTCTCACCCCCCACACCATGTCATCATCTCACCCCCCACACCATGTCATCATCTCACCGTCCCCATCCATGTCATCGTCGCAGATGTCGCCTTTTCCGTCCTGGTCCGTGTCCCTCTGGTCCTGGTTTTCCACCAGCGGACAGTTGTCACAGGCGTCGCCATGGGCGTCCTTGTCACTATTCCTCTGGTCCACGTTGGGCTTCAGCCAGCAGTTGTCCTGGGATGGGAAAGTGGGTTAGACCAGTTAGACCTGATTACCTGGGTTTGGCCTCATTGGCTGGGTAAGACCTTGTTACCTGGCTGGAATAGGTGGTTGTCGTGGGTGGGCAATGGTGTACCTTATCGTTGAGAATGCCGTCTCCATCTGCGTCCTCATCGCACGAGTCGCCCAGCCCGTCCCCATCTGCATCTTCTTGGCCCGAGTTGGGAACCAAGATGCAGTTGTCCTGAAATCAAATGAGTTCAGGTGTTTTTAGCCGGCACCAGGGGCCTTCCCTCTTAGCGTACACGGACAGGTCCACCCTACCTTTTGGCAGTTGTCACCAGTGCACTTGAGTCTGCGGTCTGGATAGCTGTCGATGTCAGTGTCTTTACCACAGGCATAGCCGTCCCCAGCCCAGCCGATATTGCACTAAGGTTGAAAAAAGATGAAAAAGGGATGTAATGGAATGGTAGGCACTTGGAAAGATCTTTTTCTGATTAATTAAGGGCTGCCACCAAGACACTTAATCTGTAAATGGGCCCTGGCCTGCCTCACCACACAGCTGATGGTGCCGTCTCTCTCCACCACGCATTGAGCATTGGCGTCACAGGGGTTCTGCCCGCTGCCGTCGCAGCTCTGGGCTGGCCTGCAGCCCCCCGCTGAGTCCTCCACGTACCCATTCATGCATGCCCCGCAGCGGTACGAGCCCTGAGGAAAGAACGGCATCTCTGGGGCCAACGTGATAGAACTGCACCCCACAACATCACAAGACTCACTATCGTTTACTCAGCTCCATCTCTCTGTGTGTTACACACACACACAAATACATAAATAGTGTACTTTCACAAACACGTACATATATTCACAATACACTCATAGACACACGGTTACAAAGTTCCTACATAAAACTTATACAGTCAAAAAAAGTACACACACATGCACACATAGGCTATGATATATCCCATCTTTGACTGCAGTTCTTGCCTTACCTGTGTGTTGTGACAGTCGCTTGAGCAACCGCCATTGTCTGGCCCACTGCACTCATCGATGTCATCACACACCTGGTTATAAACATCCATGTTGTTAAAATCTACTCATGACAAACACATAAAAGTAACATTAAATGGTAACATTAGTTTAATACTAACATTGTGGTTTAAAAATAATCTAATGCAATTTAATGAGTGCTACATGAATTATTAAGAACAGATTAACAAGCACTTTTTATTGAACACCAAAAACCAGTATTATATTTAAGTTTACAGCAGATTAAATTAAAGGTGCAACAGCGACGACCCCGCCAGGATTTGAACCTACAGCCAACTGGTTACAAGTCCGACAGCTTAACCACTGCCGTCTCATCTAAACGTTTCTATGTCTTAAACACAGGGTTTTGGAATGCCTGCACCATTTGCTGGGTAGGGGGTTCTGGGTGGAGTGCTCCCTCTGACTCACCTGCTTGTGGGCCTTAGCATAGACGATTCCCACCCCTTGGGTGATCTGCCCGGTGTAGCCCAGAGGACAACTCTCACACCGGAAGCCTGGAGCTGTGTTGATGCAGCGCACGCCAGGGAAGCAGGGGTTGAACTGGCACTGCAAACACAGGGCCACAAACGGCTCAACCTGAGTAAGTAAGGACGGTTCAACCGCAGCCGGCATGGACGACGGACCACAATCTTGGTCTGGGGACGCCAATGAGTCTCATGCCGAGGGTGAAAACAGCCCTAGAACACGCTAGAGGGCTTTTAATGTGAAACGGCCCCCAGAATCCCCTGGAGAGCTTCCAGGGTGAAAACAGCCCTGGAACACCCGGGAGAGCTTCCAGGGTGAAAACAGCCCCCAGATAGCCCGGGAGAGCTTCCAGGATCGTAGCAGGTAGGTACTGTAATTGTTATTGGCTCTGATTTCCTGGATCATCACTGGCTCGATCATATATCATTTGCTTATTTAGGCTCTTTAAAAAAATCATTTTGGCTTATGGCTGGTCCCCATCTGCGAAGTACTGCTAGAGGACAGATAGCATAAAGCAGCGAGCACTGGAGAGAAAAGGCAGTGGTGCATTTGAGTGGACTGGCTGCGTAACTCCTCTCCTCTTCAGAGGAATTACTCATGGGCTAAGTAAACAACAGCTTTTTCCATCTTGTTTTTCAAACCTTCGAGAGACTACGTCCTCCCTCTCCCTGGAACAGGAGGTCTTTTTATGGAGAAAAACTGTTTTCCTGGTATGGCACTTTACTTATTGTCTAATAATCCTTTGATCACCATATAATTTATTGAATAAACCGTCTTTAGGTCTTCTGACCAATAAAATAGGCTAACATTTAAACATAAACACCCAGTCTCTCATGGGTAAACAACCACAGAAAGGCAAGCAGGGCAGGTATATCATCAGCAGTCCAACAGTCAATAACACCATGGATATGCATGGACATAGGTATATGCATCATGATAACCACTATTTTTAACTTTATTCTTATTCTGTATAAATTCATTGGGATGTGGACTACCATGTTCTATTCATGTTTTCTTTTGTGTTATCATTTTCTGTTTGTTGCAAATTATACTCTAAATAGCTGCAGTTGCTCATGAATCCAGCAAAAAATGTATGTGATACAGGAGTGGATGATGGATATTGGTTGTCTTGAAAAGAGACGGCCATGGCCAGGTAAGGGGGAGTGTTACCTCATCCACATCATCACAGCTGAATCCATCCCCGGTGTACCCATCAGGGCAGGGCGCACAGCTCATACCGTCCTCTGTCTGCACACACATGTCCTCCCGGAAGCAGGTCCCGGGCCCGCATGTCCGCAGGCTAGCTGGGACAAGGTCCGAGCCCTCCAGTCCTGACAGAGCAACCAAGCGTTAGCGTCCGCTGCAGGAAGTCACGTATGTGACCAATGAGACCTGCGACTAACAAGGAGGGCAATGTGATGACCGTGCTGTTGGCTGACGGTCATCTCATCAGACTCCCCAGATTTCCAAACTGGTCAACGGTTTCCTAGCACTTGGACTTAAGAACATTCACAGCAGAGAAGAGAGAACTTGCCAAATATCAGATGAGATGGAACCTTAGTGACTGGCCTACTGCTGGGAGGCTACATAAGTGGTACTGTTGCCACTTGATGCTGGTCATAAATTGCCAGTCCTTTTTTAGAGTCTGTCTATCTATGCCTCATATCTCTCGCTCGACTCGACTCTAAAAATATCTCATGTCCCTCGCTGTACTGGACACCTCATGTTTCTCACTTGACGTTGCATGTCTCTGGCTCGACTCCGCACTGTGACTTAGCTCTGTGTATTGTTTATAATATAGAACAGTTATGGCCTAGCTCCACTACGTAACAAATCATTTTATGAGTAATTAAGTAGTAGGACTATAGCTATTTCTGGATGAAGTTTCAACAGTTACTTACCACATGCCTTGCACTCCGCAATGGCATTTCTTAGATAAGTAGTTTCTTTGACCTGTTAAAATTAAATAAAAAACAGCAAAAGTTAGAAAACTATAACACGGTATGTCTTTAGTATTCGTAACATTTTAAAAAGACGCGTACCTGTCGAGTGAGGACATCTTTCAATTCGGTCATCGCCCGGGTGAGCTCCAACATCTGCTTTCTGTCGACACCTGCATGGAACCAGCCAGTGACCCCCAGACAGGACATCACTAACAAAGTATGTCGACACACTTCAACAGGAAGTGGCCTAGAGAAAGCTTTGGCATTTGAACAGAAGCACTCGATTGTGAAGGAAAGAACACGACCAAAAGGCAGGAAGCTAATTAAGCATAGCTGCCAGCCGTTTTATCTAGAGAGTAATGGACTGTCTAAAGGCTCTTTTTCAATATAATCTCAAGCATACCCTCATCTTAGTAACTTAATAGAGCTTGTATCCAGGTTAATCTGCATTGTATATAGTTTTACATTTCTTCCATTTAAGCAGCTTAATATTTACTGAAACAATTCCGCCTCGTTCATGGGTATCAACAGGGCTACATCTGAACTTCTTTGAAATTGGGTTTCATGCTGTTACCGATGGTGAAAGTTAGACAAACTCCCTGCTGCTCTGGGAGGATAACACTTGTGGTCACAACTATGCTGAAGAATATGTCGATTGCCCTATTTGTGGAGAAGCAGGATTTTCTATTGGAATATATGAAGTCACTTTATTTATGAAATCGTACCAACGCCAACCACAAGCTTAAACTGAAACTGCAAAAGAGAGAACGATTGTCAAACTCACAGACCAAGCAGGCCGTAATAAACAGATAGACTTGGCAATACAGCATTAAGTATATTAAAATATAACTCAAATTAATTAAAAATATGATTCTGCTAAGTGTAATGTGTGACAGATAAAGACAGGAAAAGCCCCATAAATGTTTTCAGTTTTCATAACCCAAAATAAACTTTTATAAACTTTTAAAAGAAAAAGTTTTAAAACCTTAGTATTAACTTAATGTGTTTGGGCTCTCAAAAGCAATCAAATGATCTATAAATTGAAATGCTTTGACTTTATTTGGTTCCTAAAGGTGATCAAATAGTTAATAATTAATAATGTTAATAATAATCACCATCATCACAAGAGAAGGTGATGTTTGTTTGTGTGTCCCTGGGAAGAGATGGCCATGTGTTTTAAACCATTTAAAACATACTCATCACTTGACCCGAGTCACTCTGTTGGCCACAGTCCTGCAGAGAGAGCACATTGTCCACAGAATCCCCAGTCACCAGTTTCAGCTCCTCCAACCCGTCCTACCACACAAGACGGGGAAAGACGACTGGGATGAGTGATTGATGAAGCCGTGACACCAGCGACCGCCCTGATTTCATTAAGATAGTGAATTGGTCACTTTAGCAGGGTTAAGGATCTGCCTCTGATTATACAGTGCAAACTCAGCTGATTGTCTGCTAATCAACCCCAGTAGGGCAGAGGGTTACTATAAAGTCGATATTTTATACCTCTGTCATGTGGCTAGCTGAATGCTCACCGAGACAAAGGAAGATATTATAGACTTATTAAAAAGACATTCTTTTTAATACCTAGGTGTCTTTTTGCAAATGTTCGTATTTAGCTTAAATTACCTTTAATTAAAATAATTCAGTTGCTTGTTCATTACTGACATATACGCTCATTGGCCAGTTTATTTGATTAAACAGAAATGTTCACAAAAATGGATCGCTCCTACAGACAGTGAGTCAAAAGACCATGGCTTGATCTATAAAGCAGGCAGTTGGGCAATCAGTTACTATTCGTTTGAACGCTATAATGGACAAAACGAGTGACCTAAGCAACTTTGACCATAGTATGATCATCAGTAAGTTCCAGTATCTCAGAAAAGCCTGCCCTCCTGGGCTTTTCATGCAACTCCCTGTCTAGGGTTTAACAAACCGGGTTCTACTCCTAACTGCAAAAAACTAAAAGAAGCAGCTCCAGTGGGCATGTGATCACCAACACTACTACTGAGGAGCGAAAAAACATTGTCAGTTCTGCCAAATCCCCGTTCCTGTTGTGTGTCAAAGGTACAGGCTGGTGGAGGTACAGCAACTAAGTGATGGTATCTCGTCAACATTGACTAGCCTCCTTTTGGAATGTTTCTAACACCATGTAGAATCTGTACCCCCAAAGAATTCAGGCTGTTTTGGAGTCAGAGGGGATTCAAGACCCAGTATTCGAGATGTGTACCTAATAAACTGGCCACTGAATTTTTAATCCCTAAACTGATTACTACATCCATATGATGCCAAATGAAGCGTTTGGCTTTAGAGCAGTGTTTCCTAACCCGGTTCCTAGCTGCACACTGTGGGAAACGTTGCTTCAGGTGACCATTCCTGCTAAGTATTGTGCTGAGGTGTGGGCAATGTATCCCCACTGATTACAAGGACATGTTAGATCTAATAATCCTGGATCTATAATAGGTAAAACATGGTGGCATTCTGGACATACCCAGCCAGTGACCACCCCTCACCTGGGACTTCCTTTGCATGGTCTTTAGCTCCACCGTGTTGGTCCTGGAGGGCAGCCCCCTGAATGCGGCTGGCAGGTCCGGCACCGTTTCGGCGAGCCGGCAGTCGATATAAAGGCCCACACTGCCAGGGCCCCACTGCAGGCCACGCAGATGGAACATGATGGCGTGGCGCTGTCCATCCGCCAACTCCACGTTGTTAAAGGTGGCTGTGCCCAGCTTGCCATCACCCTTCAGATAGCGGAGAATCCCTGTCGCAAAAAAAAAAAACAGCACAAGGGAAACTTCGCATCGCTAGGCGTTTGCTGATTACTGTCTACAGTCTCGAAGAGTTTCGATCCATGATTAAAAGTAAACAACAGCATGGCCCCAACTTGACAGAGCGTTGCTAATTGCAATTAGAATTTGGATGAAAGTTAGAATTTTCTTTTTAAACAGGTAACCCATAAGTAAAACTCCTGCCATACATATTGACAATCTAAACTGATTTACTTTTTACTGGTTTACAAAAGGGAGCTTTTTAATTTCATTGTTCATTCAGCCTCTAAATCACAACCATCATCAGCCCCAAACGTCTGATGTTTTACAGAAGCTGAAAGCACCTACCCTTGTTGCTCTTCCCCAGCACAGTGAACTCAAAGTATTTGCTCTTGTCTTCAGGGTTATAGAGGCCAAACACCTGAGTCGAGGACTTAGTCTGGAGCTGGAACGTGGCCAGTATAAAAACTTGGTTTGCAGCCTGGGCCTGCAGCCCTTGTTGCAGCAGATCCGGCAGGCAATCCGGAGACGTGAGGAGATCGTAGACTGTGTGGTAAAGAACCCAGAGAGTACCTGTTCAGGGGTGCACGCTGCTCTTTCTCAAGTTACAGGTGACTGGGGCAAGCTACTAGCTTCTAGGAAAGGGTCCTGTTTGCCACAGGTATTGCAATAATTATATGTTCAATAACCATCTGTGGTGTGGTAATGATTAAGTTAGAGCACCTTACGGTCAGCAGTGTGGTAGAAATGAAGATGCAGCCCCCCAAACCAGAAGCTTGCCGGTTCAGATTGCTACACTGCTCTTGTACCCCTGAGCAAGGTCCTATAGCTTACTGGCTTCAGTAAATATCCAGCTGTTGTACACCTGAGAGAGGTACTTTAACTTAGTGGCTTCAGCAAATATCCAGCTGTTGTACACCTGAGCGTGGTACTTTTGCTTAGTGGCTTCAGTAAATATCCAGCTATTCTATGCCTGATTGAGGTACTTTATGTTAGTGACTTCAATAAATGTACAGCAATTTTACACCTGAGCATGGTACTTTAGCTGAGTGGCAGAAGTAAAAGGTCCAGCTGTAAAAATGGATAAAGTGTAAAATTGCTCTGGATAAATGGGTTCCCTAAGTGACTAACTGATTAACCGATGGCATGGAGTAATTATTAGTGAATAGAGTGGCAACCCGATGTCCAAAGCTGTCTGGTTCATTGAAAGGTATCTGTCACAACACATGCATTTTGAGGATCTAATGATAGATAACAAAAATGAATTACCATAATACAATAATACTGAAAGAATATGTAGTAATAAGTGATAGGAAGTAATCTTAATTCTTCTATACTTATTTCTCTGGACATTGACAGGGGTAAAAAATGTCGACCAATTCTCATGTTTTGGGAATTGGCCAACATATGGGTCAGATATAACCTGTTGCAAAATAATTTTTTTTCTTTTTCTTCAATATGTCATTGCTTATTGGGATGTGGCCAGGAAATACGATATGCTGGACCCAAGTGTTGAATCATAAAAAGAGATTTGAACTCGAAAAATCATGCAGATCATATTTTAAAATCATTGAGGTTTTTATGGTTCCAGGCATTCTAGCTTCCAATAACTAACAGGAATTTTATCCAATAAAAAACAGGAATGGTGGCAATCTGTTCTCTGCACAGACCAACACCTTCATAAGCAGTTACAATACAGTTTTAAACAGTACAAATATGAACAATTAAGAATGGAAACAAAAAAAGGTAATGAAGAAAAATTTAAATACATCCCACTAAATTAATGTAAATTAATATTATCAGAGCTGGACTTGCATTGGCATGTTTAGTATTTCAAAGCTTGTTTTTTTTTTAAGAGAAAGCATGGATATGGATCTAGGAAGCCTAACATTAGCGTTATGAGCCACATTATACACAGTATATAAGGTATATACTCAAAATCTAACCAATAACTTCAGGTTGGTAATAATGGGGCAGGACCACCAAGGGTTGATTTACAAGGTTTTATTGTGTTTGCACATTTTTCCAAAGACAAAAGTACTGGTACATTTTATTTTCACGTTGGTACTTTCGTAAGATCTTGTAAGCACCAGATTTTAAACAAATCAAATCCTGCTATTTATTACAGATGTTCTGCAATGGCTTGTCTGACCTACAACCCAGGTGGTAAAGGTAGATAAGACGGTGAAACATGGAGACAGAAAATCAATAAATTCAGCCACTTACCTGTGCCTTGGGCTAGCACACCTGTGTGCAGCATCACCTGTGCCACCAGCAACACCAGCCACCACAGACCCATACTCTATTTCACTCTCAGTGTTGTTCAGTGAGCTGTTTGTTCTCCAGATATCCGTGATAACACAGCTGAGCGGATGAAATAGTGCTGTGGTTACTCTGCCTCTGTTACTAGAGAGGAGAGCGAGAGAGAGAGTGGACAGTATAATGTTTATGGAGCAAGTCACCCCCTTTAGGCAGCTGGCCGAAGGTCTGTCCAACTACCTGACATCAAACCAGAGAACTAAAGGCGGCTGAGCAGAGGGGCACTCCTATTTATGCGTGTGGTCAGTCTTCATTTGATAGCTTTTTTTTTTTTGAGGTTCAACTTTGTAAAACAGTGTGTGCATTTTTAATACCTATTCCATCTAACTTTAAGCTTTGGCCACCTTTTCACTTAGTGAACTGGAGCATGCATTAAACTATGGATTACAAGCAATTTCTTTTTATATTATTGATTCACAAGTGGCAAATCAACAGGATTAGTCGAAAAATAAGTAAACATAGCTATATGGAATTGAAATTCAAAACCATTAAAATATTTAAACACTGTGTCTGCACTAGTGAATCCCAAGAGCCCAGGAACCTTTGGACTGGATATGTTTCATGTCTCTCTTAAACATTTGACACTACTATAAATGCCTGTCATGAACAGTCCTCTTCAAAACCTCTGACCAAAAATCCCTCCAAGAAATGAAGCAGGTCCTTTTGGTCTGGACATCTGGACAGCCACGCATGGTTGCTGATCAAAGATTTCAACACCATCATCAGCCAGGAAATATGCATTTATCTTAGGGATATAATAAAAATAATAAAAGAAGCCATTTCCGGCCACCAAAGACAAGTCCAGAAGGAACTACCTTCTGTAAAGCGAGACTTTTATGTAGGTTATAATAATGTAGCATTTAATTTAGTGATCCAGTCATAACAGTGCGTGAATAACTAAAGCAGATGACCACTTCCTCTGAGCTGTGCTGTCACAGCAGGTGTTTTCTCTTTTGAGAACTGAGCTAAATTTTTTACTGATGGTGAGGTCTCAATTAAGTAATCTTTACAATTAAATTACATTCTATTAATTTAGCAGATGCTCTGATCTCGAGCTACTTACAATAGATGCATATAATTAGTAAGGCAACACAAGTACAATAACTAAGTCTCCAAGACTTACTGAGAGAATACTGACATGTTTGGAAACCATGCATTGTTCCTTTGAGGCCATGTAATAGATTTAGATTTTTTTGAGCTGAGTATGTTGACTTGACAAATATTAAAAGTATCAGATAATCTCCTATGATGGCATCTTTAAGTTTGCCTGCATTTGCCAGTATGTCACCCGTCATTTCATATGTTTTAGTTATGCTTAAAACTGATTTCATTCTGAGTCCAAAAACCTGGCCACCTTTACTCTCTCACTTTTATTCCATTAGGCCTTGGAAACATCTTACGATAAACAATCTGTGACACAGAGGAAAAAGACTTGTGGCCAAGTGTTTCGACAAATCACATACAATTGGATCACATTAAAAGTCTTTATGAGAATACCAAATTCAGTGGAACTGATGCAATGCACTGAAAGTGGGGAGGAAGTTTGCCAGAAGGAATTTTCATTAAACAGTTTTTACAAGCCTTCCCAGAGACGAGTTATTCTTTCAGCCCATCACTGATGGTGTTTACAACAGTCTCTTTCTTTCCTAATGTCTTTACCAGGCCCTTTGAGTTACCTGATTGTTTCGTTTTCCACTCGGAGTGGCGCATGTCATAGCGGCGAATCTCGGAGCGACACGCCTCGGAGCAGCAGACCTTGGAGCGGCAAATCTCGGAGCAACATATTTCTACAATTACAATTACATTACAACGACGATCATGATCAGTGGGGCCTAAATTGTGATCTGATTTCAGGCGTACCTAAACCATGAACTATGAGATATAATTTGGCCCACTATGTCGTTTGGCCTGCCCTTTTTTCTGGGTACAGGTGACTGGAGATTAGATGTAGATGTTAGATGTGCTACGACAGTCCCTCGACAGAGCCCCAGTATTCACTTTCCTAGACACGACAAGAGTCTTTATAGTGGGTCCAGACGCTGGCAACAAGTAAGGGGTTGGGCGCTCAGTCCCACAAAGCGTGTAACCAGGTGGGAACAGTGGTGCATATATATTTCTATATATACAAAATATATATAGCCAAAAAAAAAAAAAGTTGAACAAATGAAAATATATTTTAGATTCTAGATTCTTCAAAGTAGCCCTTTGCCTTGATGACAACTTTTGGAATTCTCTCAACCAGCTTCATGAAGTAGTCACCTGGAATGAGTTCCCACATATGCTGAGCACTTGTTGAGCTTGGTATTTTACCAAATAGGGCTATCTTCTGTATACCAACACAACTGATTTGTATAAACCAATTAAAGAAGAAAGATATTCCACAAATAATTTTTTTTAAAGTACACCTGTTGAAACGCTTATGCTGCTGGTATATAACTCTAATGTACTGAGATAATGGAACTTGCTGTACAGAGCCAAATAAAAATCCAATAGAATTTTCCTTTTCGCAATACTGTTTCGCACCCGACGCTACAATATATTGCAGCTCGTGGTAATGACATGAAGTTTAGCATTAGTTGATTTCTACATTTGTAATAATGTCAACTAGGTTTGAAAATAGGTTATTGAATCTGCAATTTAAAAAATCTTCTTTTTTTTTTTTGTCTTGCAGGAAAAAATATTGCTTCACGAACGTCATGATGAAGCGCGTTGTGCTACTCGAACTTCTTAGTCTATCCGTTTATCAACATATATGTTCTCAAAGACCAAGACGAGCGAGCGAGATGTTTTTTTGTTTTTATAAACCGTGGCTATGTTTATGACGAAAATCGACGGTGAATATACACATCTGATCTTGGTGTTACTAATGATGCAGTCGCTGGTGTTACAGCTGCAGGGTGTTACTCAAGTGCATTTTCTGAATGGGCAGGCGATTGAACTGTGCGTTCCCCACTTCCTGTTCACGATTAAGTGAAACATGGCGACTCCCATGGAACTGAGTTGTTGGGGAGGCGACTGGGGCTTGCCGTCTGTACACACAGAGTCGCTTATTGTGCTGGTAATTACTTATTATTGAAACGTAGAGATGCGTTGTAGCTCTGAATAAACTGTCATCCTAATTCCCTGGACGTAATAGATGGGATGGGTTAAATATTCCGATAGCTTGCTAGCTAACTATATAGTCACGTTTAAAACGCAAATAAAACAATTTAACCTACTAGCTAGTTAGCTGATGTAATTCGTTTTAAGAAGACAATGACAGACAAATAAAAGTAATGTATCGAGCTAGCTTGCCAGCTATCTTCGTAATTCTGATTCCCGTTGTTTTCAAGGTCAGTTTGGTCAATTTTCAGAGCTGCAATGAAAAATGCATTTCTTTGTGTAACACTGCTAGTGTGACGCTACATGCCAGTTCGATGAATGATAAGATGAAACAGAATTCTCAAAAAGGGCACCTTTTTCAGTACTGTGGTTAGCTGGTTGTTTATCCCTGCGTTACAGTGCTACTTTGAATGGAAAACTTTGGACAACACGATCACAACTAACGTTAGATATCTATTAACGGTAGTTTATTTAGATTGCCTATATAAAACTCATTTGCAATATCAAAATATAGTTCAGATAAATCTCGGGTTTCGTATTAGTTGGCAATGACAATGTTAATTTAACCTTCCTTGTTTTGTGAAGGTCTGCATTACACCTGTGAAGATCACAATTGTAAAAATCTAACCGCATTACCTTATCATATTTGTGCAGATATAGCTGTCTATTTTATTGCATGTGATTGGCAAGAATGCATAATCTTTTGTTTACCTTAAAAAATCCTTGTATCTGAACAATAGCATTATGTTTATTTGCTACAATTCACACTACTGTTTTTTTTTTTGTTTTGTTTTTTCCAGGTTTACGCCAAATTTTCAGGGGCTAAGATTACAATTCAGCCAGTTGACTGGACCTGGAAGACATGGACAGGTAGTTAACCAAATGGATGACTTTGTATACATAGGGAGATTTACATATTTGTGGGTCTGTGGACCTCGAGTATAAGCATTCATTTTTGTCGGTGTATGTTTTCGGATTGTTTAGATTTCACGTGTGGGCTGTTTCGGCTGAATTTGCTGCCTTTATTTCTTTTTTTCCTCTAGGAACTGTACCTGCACTGCACTTTGAGGGGTCCACAGTGACAGATCCAGTGCAGATCATCAACCTTTTTAGAAAACAGGTCATTCTCATTTCTATGAGCTTCTGTTTCAGCATTTCAGTGTTTCATGTAAAAAAAAAAATTGTTTATGAAGTTTTACATAGGTCTTAAGTTATGTTTTAACATTAAGGGTTGTTTTGTAACAATCCCAGCCTGGCTGTTGTGTCCATTGTATGAACAGCTGGATAAACAGATGTACATATTGTAAGGGTTATTGCAGTCGTGTAATTGGAATTTTTTGTAACAGAGATACAATGCAGACTATGAGCTCACAGCCAAACAGGGAGCAGACACCATGGCATATATGGCTCTGCTGGAGGAGAAGCTTCGACCGGCACTAGTGAGTGGCAAGGAGCTGGGCATGCTGGGCTTTTTTCAGAAATGGAAAATAATAGACTGGTTCACTGCTGGGTTCACCAGTGGGAGAAGCAGAGTTACTGATGATGGTCAGCTTCAAAGTGCATGTGACTGATCCAGAAGGTTCATTGTACACAAAAATTCTGTTTGTTGTAATAGTGGTTACACATAATGTGCCATTACACACATGGTCTCTATTGTTTTTTTCACGTTTAATCAGTGTGTTTGTGATCACCCTCCTCTCCGTCCCACCACAACAGCTGCACACGTTTTGGGTGGACGCGGAGAACTATGCCAACTTGACCCGGCCGTGGTTTGCCTCCCGCTGCCCCTTCCCACTCAACCTTTTTGTCCCGGGGCGGCTGGCCAGTGCCGCCCTTTCCCGGATCCTCCTGACCAAGGCGGAAAATCCACTGCACAACATTACAGAGGTGGAGGCCAAGGTTGGTCCCCCTGGTGCTCCGGGATGGAAAAGTGGTCTACAAGTTTATGAGACGACCAGTTTGACCTGTTGGTGTTCAAGTCGTGTTTTCGGGTGTCTCCAGATATCTAGCCATTTTCAGTTTTTACTGATCATTCTGTTGTTAATAGTACAATGTAGTGTGTGAATGGTGGATGTTATATCTTACAGTGGTACCAAAATAAACTGCCCCCGCTATCACATGTTCTCCTGAGGCTGCAGCAACTCGTCCCTTTGCAGTGCTCAGCAATTTGCAAGAGATTGGTTACAGAGATTGATTTTGTAGAGCGTCTGATTAAGCAACCATGATCTGGTTGAGGATAAGATTGAAAAAAAGTGTCTAAATCTAGCCTCTCGTCAGATCTACAGTGAAGCCAAGGAGTGCCTGAACCTGCTGTCCTTCAGACTGGGGACTTCCCCATTCTTCTTTGGAAACGCGTGAGTACTGATACCGCAGCGCGGGTATCTCCATGTGATTAATGTGCCTTTTGCCCCCTGAACAAGATACTCTAACCGAAACTTTTATAGTAAATATTTATCTTTAGGAATGGGTAGAGTGTAAACGCACTGAAGTGAACTGGGATTTCCTTGTCCAGGCCGGCCAGTCTGGATGCCTTTGTGTTCGCCTACATTGCCCCCCTTCACAAAGCCAGCTTCCCCAGCAGTCAGCTCCAGCAGCACCTGTCCCAGCTTGCAAACCTGTGCCACTTCTGTGAAGCTATTTTGAAGAACTACTTCCAAGACGGCGTCCCAGGTGCGGCTCCGCGTGTGTGTGCATCATCAGACCAAATTCGGTTATAAAGCGGCACCTATGTCCCCAGTTGACTGTAGAAGGACAAAAATCTGATTTAATGTGACCTGTGGCTAGCTGTGACTTTACTATATTAATCTCATTGTGGTTATTCTTTTGTTAATGGTATTCAGTTCAAGAAAATTATGTGTTTTTTGAGGGGTCGGTTTTTAAATGACATAAAAAAAGAACTGAAACTGCTCTTTATTCACTTTAAAGGCTTTTGTTCTGCCAAGTTTCTGATTAGTTAATTTCCATAGCCATAGCTTGCTGTATTCCAATGTTGATATTTGATATGAGTCATACTGGGAGACAAATGTAGCAGAAAGATCCTCTCAGAGTGAGATTCACTGACAAGGATTATTTAATTCAGTTATCAATAAAAGAATAATTTATTTTAAGGGAGAGGCCATGTCATCTAAACGTTGAGTTGAACATGTGATTCTATAGCGCGATTCTCTCAGTGTTCATTTATACATATCTATTGTATGATTCTAAGTATACCACATGTCTGCTGCTAGAAGCAATGTAACCGGATTTCCAAGTATTCGGCATTGGGACACATGGTCACCCTAGCAGGTCAACCTCTACTTGATGGTTCTGTACTGTTGGAGGGGATACACGAGTTGCAGCAGAGCAAGGGACACTGATATGCATGTCACCTTGAGAGCCTCAGTATAAATGTACTAACCCCTTCCAATGCCTTTGCTTCATTTAATGCCTCTTCCAGATAGTGGGAAATACCTTTTCATTTTTCCATCTCTTTAAAAAACAGCACCCTCCTTCTATTCCTCTTCAGGTTCGCCTCCTGCGACCCAGGAAGCAGTAGACCCAAACCTGCAAAAGCTGACGCAGCTGGTTAACAAAGAGTCCAACCTTATTGAGAAGGTCCTGTTTAGTCCTGTTTGCTTACCGCCCCCTCTAACTGCATGTGAAATGGGCACAGATACAAGCTGGGTCTCCCACTTCCATCCCCCCTCTTTGTGTAGATGTGTGGCTTGGTTCCTTACTTATTTGTAAGATTCCTTGCAGTTGGTTTAACTGGTTATTTTTAAAAAGGGTAATCCCGTCAATCCCTCAAATGTATATTCAGTCAGGTATACATTTCATCAACTCTTTAGGGAAGAACACTGAAGCATTACTTTTTACTCTGTATATAATAAATCTATCATAAGAACTGTATAGTTGTTAATGTACGGGCGTAACAAGAGCTTTTGCTGATAACCTCCTGTAGCGTTTCCTGTATTGGTATATTTATATTTTGTTTACTTTGTTTGTAGTCCTGTTCTCATTTCCACTGCAACTGAGTACAATCCACCGGTCGCTAGTGGTCTGAGATTAATCATTTCTTTCCCCAAAGATGGATGACAATCTTCGGAGCAGTCCCCAGCACAGGCCTCGCCAGCCCCCAGCACCAAGCCCAGGCCTCGCCAGCCCACGGCCCCCAGCACAGGCCTCCCTTTCCAGCCAAAGGAACTCCACGCCTTCGTGACACAGAACTTTCAGGAAGTAAACGCCACTGTTTGACACCCTGATAAAATCCCAAACTATGCCCCTCAAGATTTTCCCCTTTCTCCAGCACCAAAACTGATCTCTAATCAGCCTTGTGTGTTGTGTTGTTTTACCCCCACCCCTTCCGGGCCAAAAGCAGGACACCCAAACAGGCAAGTGGTGGATGGCTGGTGATGCCTCTTCATCCCCCCCCCCCTTTACCTTTTCTCTCGGTACCATGTTTCCCGCCCTGAGTAATTTTCTGAAAACCCTTTCTTTGAGTTTGTCACTCAGGATTGCATGGCCTTAGCAGAACCCGCTCTCATGATTGTGAGTTCGAACCCATGGGTTATAATCTGCCAGTTTCATAGACTATAGATTTAGCAAGACAGCACTCCATTGGGAACCTGGTATGGTCCACATTAAGAGGACACATTAAGGAACGAGTGACTACATCGAGGGAGACTTTGACTTCAGTGAATGTTCCTAAAATAAAAGGTGTATGTATGTCGGAAAAAAGGAGATTATTATTTAGAAATGGGCTGTTGACAGGTGCCCAAGAATCTGAACCGTGCCACCCATTTTTGTAAGGTTCCTAAAGTTTGTCATTTTTGCACTCAAATTCAAAATGAATGATCTGGGAATCCGTTCATTTCTAGGTTGCGCAAAGTTAAATTTGCAAAGTGGTACTGTAAAGCTTGTGTGGCTCAGTGTAAATGCAGTTTAAGCCTTCTCGTGCAAATGTCCTGCATGTGGTAGCATAAAATGATTTAACCAGTCAGACTATATTTTACTGTAGCTGGTAATGTTTTCTTCAAAAATTACATTACGTAATTAATTCTGACATGTAATGAATAAAGTTGCGATGTAGAGCAGTCATAGTTGCTTGGATGGTTTTGTTGGTTCTATTTCATGTTCTAAAATCACCAGTGTTCCTTACTGTAGAATTACTTTTAATTTTGAGATCTCTTTCCATAAACTGCTCACAAAACGTTTTTAAATCCATTCCTCTACACTAGAGTTATCTGCATGTTGACTCGAACAAGACAGTTGTAAATGGCTTTTATGAGTAGATTTAATTATGGCCTGAAATTTTTGGACTAAATGACAATAAGTTAAATTCAGACATTTTAGACTGTTGCCGAGGTCAGATTTGTCCAGTGGTTAAAAGCTGAAGTAGGTTTCTGTTTCCCGTGTTTCTGCTCGTATCAGCGTAGTTTTAAATCTCTCAATCTGAGATTCACTCTAAGTAGGCAGCTATATATATTTAGGCCTATATATCGTATGCACTTACAGGACAACAAGGACAATATGGATATTGAATTTCCTGGATTGTTATTTTTTTTGAAGATGTTGAGATGGCTTGTTTAGAATGAAATTGTTAATTTATGTTAAAATATATACTACATGGCCAAAAGACGTGTATTTAATCGAGCACACAGTCATGCAGTCTCTATAGAGTCCTTCCCAGAAGAGTGGAGGCTGTTACAGCAGCAAAGGGGGGGACCAACAGTATATATAGTATATATGACCATCAGTATTAATGCCTATGATTTTGGAATGGGATGTGTTCAACACACAGGTGTCTACATACTTTTGGCCATTTACTGTACCTATACATCATATATGTCAGTAAACGCACACATATGGAATATATCTGTATATATTAGAATGGTCATATATAAAAGATACATCTGTATTTATTAATATAGTCACAGTTTTTAAATAATAATAAGTGTGCTGTGCATTCTGTTTTAGCTTCTCTCTGCTATTGATAAAGTAGAGAACGACTGCAACTTTAGGTGGCTAGGTCCCATGGAAAGTGACATGGGTGTATTTCCTGCTACTCGGAATATATAACAAAACAGCAGATGTGCTTTTTCTCTCAGGAAGAAGTTTATCAGAAAACCTAAAAGCAATACGTTACTTAAATGTGGAGTTCCTTGAATATTTAAAACTGATTCACAAACATTCAAACAATGTTCTGAAAAATTGTAAAGGCTATATTGCTGCTGTCGAGCAATGTGCAGTCTTTTGTGTTTAAAGTGTATTTGTTCATCGAATCCTTGAGCATCAGATCTTTTTGTTATTGTTAAACCAGCAAGAAATGCCTATGCTGTATATTAAGTGTTTTAAAGGTAGATCTTGCCATTTAATTGTACTGGAAATTAGTCTGAAAAACGAAGATGCTTCCGTTTGCTTGTTTTGGATCAGCGTCTGTTGTTTTAAAGTAGTCTATAGTTTGTCATATGGACTTTAAGGGCTTATGTTATCATTTTAATCAAACATAGTCTTTATAGACTGTTGCTCAAAAACATTGGATGTTATTGGAACTGTGTTCCACTCAAGAACAGATTGGTCCAGAACCACAAAGCAAAAACTTAAATTTTTTGGTCTTTGGCTTGAATTATACCATAAAATAATATTAAAACAATTTTTGTGAATTATTTTGAAATGATTACGCAAGAAATTAAACCTCTTTATGGTTTCAGAGTTTAAATGTACAGCTTTTTAGTATGATATGGTGAATTTAAGAAGTGGTATTTTGGACACACAGCTTTGGCATACATTCCACCCAGTCCGTTTCCTGATTACAGTGTTCTTCAAATACATCAGTCCAGGGAATTCTGGAATGTTTTTAGACCTTTTTGTGCAACAATAGGCATTTCAGAAGCCATATTGTTCCTTATGTCTGGGCCACCTGAGGCCAGGTCTGTTCTGTTCTGTTCTGTTCTGTTCTGTTTTTATTTGCAATTGGAACAATACTTTTTCGGTTGCGGAACAACCCTGCCTCTTTTTTCTTTCCCCAGAACATTTTTAAATGTATCACGTCACTGAAAGAGTGAACCCGGTACGAATCTGAAAAAGTAATGGTGTATAAAACGTTGTATTTCATTTTTCTGACTTGCTGAGGATCTGTCTGTGCGTTCTATCTTGTACCTGGGGGGCCTTTTAAATGCAGCTAATATCTCACTGACATTGATGTCTGTCATTTTTGTGTTTTGTGTTTCAGAGATTCTTAATAATTTTCTTTAACTGTCACTAATATGCAGTGTCTTGTACTGGCATTATTTTAAAATCTCTTCACTCACAGAGAGCACACAGAGTGAGAGCGTGAACAAACAATTTGGATGATAATCGGTCCATCTGAGCCTTGCTTTAAATTGTGTGGATTATTTTTTATTGTGCATTATGTAAAAATATGATCTGATTATATTCATTACTGTGTATAAATAAATAATGATATTCATGCAGAAAGAATGCAGTGCTCTTTTCGCCTACATTGTTGGTTGTTTTTGGCCAAAGCTGGGCTCCACGCTGACATATTCCCCTAAGGGGCTCATGTGCAAAATTCTGATATATATGAAGGAAGTGTTTCTTTTCAGTGACCCGATTCTGTTGAGTACGATTGGCTAAATTCCGTAAAGTAGCTTACATCTGTCGAAGTTAGTTATATGTATCCTATGCACAATCTCTTGTAATGGGCGATTCTAATTGTTTTATAAGATTAACAGACTATAAAAATGATTTATTTTGATTCCTGGTTCCTCTCCCCAGTACTGATGCAGCTGGTTGGCTTGCTTAATGCCTGCACTTTGCACTGAACCCCTATTTCGTCAAAGGACTCGATCTCATTTGACTCTTTCCCTAATCCCTATTAATGCAGCAGTTTATACCGCTCGCTCCTCTTCTCTTGCTTAAGAAATTATTGACTGATATATGTGGCAGCCAATAAAGTTCAGTTTTACAACTTCCGTTTGGTCTGAGTGGTACAAATGAAGATTAAACTGACGAATAAGTGCGAAGTGCACGCATTCCCGGAGCCCAACCATTCACTGTGGTGCTCCTAAATTTTAATTCACGTTTGCACAGACCAATTTTCAATCGCAAATGCTTTCGCCATTGATGCGCCAAAATACAATTCAGAACCAAAACAATTCACCCCATTTGGGCTGTGACAAGAAACCTTCTCTTCAGTTTTGTGCCAAACAAACTGCCGTCTGTTGTCACTGTTTGTGTTTTGGCCATAGGAATGGGGCTTGATTACATGAGACAGAAATACGGTAGAGTGATTACAGTCTTCCTTATTCATCCTGCTGCACAATTTTTACCCTCACATGCAGATAAAAATAGCTACATAATTTTGGCGTTGTCCTTGTTTATCCAAATAAGGTTTGAAAATAGTGAATTATGCCAGTAACCACTAGCCAAACGGTCGCTAATGAATCTGGTTTGATCAATGAGAATACACATGGAACCCATTAGCTTGTTAGCAATTTGACGCACACCGGAGATGTTTACATGGGGTCAGAATGCACAATGGAAACAATGCAGGCCAAAAAAGAACCTCTTTTCCTATTACCAGACATGCTGTTATTTAAAAGAAAGGACTGCTTTGTCCACGCAGCAAACAATTTGGCGTAGACTCCAGAGTAACAATTATCCTTTGGAAAAAGAAAATACTTTCCATGTAATGGTGATACATGCGGCTATTCAGTGCAAGAAAGTGTTGTGTGTGGTAGTGAGTAGTTGTGCACCAGAGTGTGTGCCTTAAGTGCTCTAGAGGCAAATACAACAGACACATCACTGTAAACATAAGTAATGTAGGGATAGAACGTAAAAACAAATACTAAGCCTCCTGAGTTATTAAAAAATAAATTATAAATATTTTATAAATAGTGTATTACAATACACGAACATGAACACCTAAAACAACTCTTTTCTGTCTACACAATGTAGCCTTATCTTGTGTAATTTCTTATGTACATTGTATTCTAGGCAGTCATTTGATATCTTTGTGCAAGATTTGTGCCTTCTCGGTTACATGTTTGCTGCTTTGTGTGTTTGGCATCCTCCCCGGATGCCGGAAAGGAAAATTTTATTCCTTTCATTCTTTCGTTTTACTTGTTTTTTTCTCTCTAAGGAAACTTGCCTAGCTGTGGAGTTTATTTATCTGTGCTTTTCTCCTCAGTAAAAGAGCTATAGGAAGCATGGCGGCTTCACTCTGGTTCAGCTTAGACTCAGACTGTAGCTAATCATTTGTACTGCTGCAGGACTCGTTATGCTTGATATAAATCCTGTATTTTGGAACGTGTTTTTTTAAAATAGTTTTTCAAAAAATATTAGTGTTGTTACATAATTGCATGCTAAACAGCAACAACAGTAGGCCTAGCCCAACATTATTATGTGGTCATCCATACAAATAGTATAAATCCCATTTCAGAAGTAAAGCCAGTGTGCTTTGAGATTGACTGTATGCTTTCAATTTGATTACCAGACATGAATGGCCGTTACTGGAAATGTTCCTTATGGACAAAGCAGTATTAAGGCTGAATTAAGAAAGTACCTTTTGATGACATCATAAGACATTTTCCAGCATGAACCGCATCCCACTGATTCAGAAAATGCAGTTTGACCGAAATAGACCTAATAACTTTCAACAGTGGCATCGGGCAAAGCCATTAAAACATAATGTGCCCTGCAAAATCTGGTTACATTTTCCACTTCTATGTATTAATGTAATTATTAGTCACGTAAATTGTGTGATTATAGGAGTGGCTGGTGTGCCTTATAAATAGACATAGTGTATCTCTGGGTCCATGCAAACAATTTAGCTTGTTGTTTGTACTAGAATAAATTGCTGTTTGAGGTGTGGGAGACAAAGGCTAGTTATGTTTGTTGGTTGTATCACATCTAATAACTAAACCAGTGGCCACTGACTCAGACACCTGACATCAAAATGTATATCCTTTTAATTAACCATTTTGTATATTTTTCTCAAGGCCAGAAAGCTGATGACAGTTTTCACATTTATACCTATGTCAATGTGTGTAGGTAACTGACTGAGGATTATTTTGTCCTAATCATATGTTTACAATATCAGTGTTCATTCAGAAAGGAAACTGTTTTAGCTGATATTTTGTAGAGGCTGGTTAATGGCCTGGTTCTACAGTGTGAAATTTGACTGGCATAGCCATCTTAACCAGTTGAACTGTTTAGGTAAAACATAATAATCAGTAACTTAATAGAGGATAGTTAATATTGTTAATTTGCCAACAGACCTCATTTGTAATATATATAAATCCATCTTCTTTATACCTGCGTAAGATTTCACTGTTAGTTTCAAAATATTTGCGAGGGTTGGTCTTGGGTGATTTTATAGATTACTTTCTGGACTACGCAATTAACACATTGCCGGGCGCTTAATTAAAAAAAATTGCCTCACGATGCTTTGAGGGGCAATAGAAAGTTGTTCACCGCTTGATCTGAATAATATTGATTTAGAGTATATTTGTTCTATATTGCCACATATATAGCAGCCTAAAGTACTTCGTGTTGATTAAGTGTTTTTTTTTTCCAGGATAAATAAATGTAATAAATTGGCTCGTCATGTTGAAGACAACTTTATAAAACAATGCTGTAGAATGCGCGAAAGAAACTAGCTTCTTCGTGGATCCTTCATTTGAATCATATAGTTTCGCAGTCGTGTGCTATGGAAATACTTGTCGTATATCGAGTCGTATTACTAGATGAAGGAGAAAAACAACTATTGCTTACAACAAACAGCCTGGGATCTTTTAAATTTTGGATCTGCTAATTGCACGAACCAAAATTAGAGGAATGCACTGTAACACCACGGGGGTTCTGGCTCAGGTAAGATTCCATCTCGCCAGGCACACTGGTATTCAGGACCAATGCAGTATTGGCATTAATCAACTTTTGAGGAGCACGCATGTCTGAGAACTGAGATGAGACCTAGCAAGTAAAGTGTTCCGAAACTAAGACATGTTTAAGTCAATATCAGGATATTTGTTCAAGGACACGGGAATGTAAAGAGAAGTGAAAAATAAGGTTTGCTCAAAGCACTTTAGCTCGTGAGTGCGCGGCAGCTATGACGTGCCGTCATTCCTTACACGTTATGCTCGTGCTTACTCAGTACTTAACAATTACACTAAATATAAACATGTACCGCCATAGTCAAATGGACATAACCCCTGTATTTAATTACGAATTAAACCGGCAAAGAAAGCGCAAGCGATTTCACAAGTGAAAGTGCAGAGACTAAATTTCGCTATACAGTGTATTATGTGGTTATGAACAGCGTCGTCACTCAGTTAAGTAGTTGATTTCAGTCCGTTAGGGCTATCTGTGACGACTTTGCGGCAATTCTGAAGTTTAGGAGCATGAGTGCTGACGACGTCAATTTGTCATGAGCAAAACAAGTCAGTAAGTATTCACGGGATCTGAGTAACGATTTGGTTAGTGAAGTTCACCATCTGAATAAAATCTATAGCGCCTCATTTGAAAATAATTTAAGCCCTTAAGCCAAAATGATTTTCTGCACTCTACCCGTGACGGTTGCTAAGGGAGAAAGTGCATTCATTAAACTCAAAATGATCAAAAATCATCTCCGATCAACTATGTGTCAGGGCCGATTACACAACTTGGACATTCTGTCAATCGAATGCGACCTTGCTGGCAAAATTGACTTCAAAGACATCATTCAGGACTTTGCGAATAAGAGGCACGGGGGTGTGTTCTGTAATTGAAAAGGCAGTAGAAACGACGAATTTACAGGTAGGAATAGTTAATTTTTATTATTCATGCATGGGATTGTTACTTTTTGTGGCATTGCAACATAGGTTATAAAATAAATGCTTCAGAAGTTAAATTACAATTAAATTAAAGTAAATTAAATGATGTCTGCACGCACAGTAGACTAGTTGAATTGAGAGGGTGGCCCTCTCGTCGGACTTGTCCAGGGCCCCATAATTCCTGGCTGCGACCCTGCTTGTTAGTGTTCACCACAGTAACATTTCCATTGGGCACGTGATTCAACAACCCATTGTCTAATAAAACAAAACTGATATGACTGGCTAAAAGTACCCAGGTGTGTTGAATATTATTGTATTTTATCTTAACCAAACACAGTAAGTGTGCCACACTTATTTCATATGTTTGAATTTCCGCGAATTGGATACTATGGAACAGTTTAAAACTTCGGTCCTGAATGCAGGGTTTATCTAAATCTAGGCATAAGAAATATTTTGATGCACCCACCAAACTAGAAAATTCAGTCGTTAAAAAGAAATCTAAATAAAATTCTAATATCTAATATTATTATCATTCATCTACAGAAATAATCCTCATTTTGGAAGACATCGCAATGGATTCATTCTTTTATATTTACAAACTCTATTCTCTTTAAACACCTAAAAGAGTGCCAGCTAACTTTAAGTTAACATTATCGGTCAAAGAATAATGCGGTTTAAAGTACCGAGAGCTTTAGAGTTAAACTGTAACCAACTTCAGAAAATAAATACAGCCCTTGCTTTGGTGTACCCAGAGCCGTGTAGCTCTATACGCTCACTGCACAAGTTGCGTAGGACCCCGCAAATTACACAACGGGCCTTGCTTCCCCTTCGCAAATGGCTTACATGGCTCACGGGTCAGGTAGGAGGGCCCCTTAGCAGAATTTTGCTTAGGGCCCCAGGGAGGTCAGGACCGGCTCTGGGCGTACCGCACACTTCAAGTAAGCGCAATTTAACCTCTCTACAGGATACATGACTGACTTTAGTCATATTACTGATTCAAAGCAGGTGACACAGTGAAAACGATGCGTATCATTCGCACTGTCCATACCCGAACACAATGATTGCCTCTTTGGTTTGAGTTTTTCAGACTTCATACAGAAACCCTTTGCTTCCCTTTGCTCCTCCTGACGTGGCGCTGTGGGCAAGTGGCTCTGGAACAGGGAGGCTCACAGTGGAAAGCAGGAGAGCTAGCAGTACTTGGCAAACTCAGGCACCTCGCTCACTGCGCAAAGCTCCAGGGTGCCAGGCTCCTCGAACGCCAGCACCGGGTGGCAGCCCCTGGCAAACGGGTGCTGGCAGGAGGCCAGAAGCTGCCCACTCTGGGCGTTAAAGAAGGACAGTCGCCCGCACGTGAAGTCCAGCAGAGTGCCAATCCTTGACGGCCCCTCCCCGACATAAATTTTGGTTGGCAAGCTGTTGTGGAGGAGCTCGAACCGACAGCTGCTGTCACACAGGGAAAAAGGAGAATGCCTGGTGAGCGGGTGAGAGGAAAACGTGTCACAGTCACTGCTGTCATATTTATCTCTAAAACATGTTTAAGGCATTCTGATTAGTGGTTGTGAGACTATAACTGCCCATACAGAGGCATTCTGATTAGTGGTAGTGAGGCTATAACTGCCCGTACACAGTCATTCTGATTAGTGGTTGTGAGACTATAACTGCCCATACAGAGGCATTCTGATTAGTGGTAGTGAGGCTATAACTGC
>JAOYSI010041391.1:47708-63447 GCA_025775065.1 Hiodon alosoides
CCGTACACAGTCATTCTGATTAGTGGTAGTGAGGCTATAACTGCCCATACAGAGTCAATCTGATTAGTGGTAGTGAGGCAATTACTGCCCACACAGAGGCATTCTGATTAGTGGTAGTGGGGCTACACAAGTGGAGGTGCAGCTATACCTGCCCGATCTGTGAATGCAGCGAAGGCACCAGGAGGCACTGTTGTTTTCCAGTAGGCTGCCACAGGGGGCCGTGGGACAGGCCACCCCGATCCTGAAGGCCTCACTGTCACCCAACCATGTCTCCCAGTAGTGTCTTCCACGGGGGGGCAGAAGCTCTCCCAGGATCTTCAGACACCTGCGGGTGGTGGGACGTGAGGCAGATGAACTTAGTCTGGGGTATGAGTAGACAGCCATGGGGCTCCTGTTCACTTCCAGATTACATCAACTGAAATGTAGCCTTCTAAAGCTACATTCAGTTATCCATTATTTAATTGTTCAGTTGACATTAGCATGGACATAGCAGTAGAAAATGCACTAAAGCCATCTGTATTTATTTTTCCATGTAATGAGCTGTGAGGCAGTAAAAAAAAAGAGTAAAAAGTGGGGTAACTTACTGGGTTGCTGTTGGCGCCACCTGGCTGAAGGACTCTGTATTGCAGCGCACCGTGGTCATGTCTTCGGACAGCTCCAGCCCCGAGTCGGCTGTATCCTTCAGCAGGTGAAATCTGGTGCCTGGTACAGAAAAAGAGCTGGTCAACTTCGATAAAGGGACTGACAAAGGCTGGAAACATGCAGCAAGCGACATGGTGCCTGACAACGAACGTTAGGTGTTCTTTGCGACAAATATCTCAAGCTACTGTGTGGCACTATTTTTATTCTCTGCAACCGTTTCTACATGGAGCCTGGGAGTAGCTTCAAATCTTCAAAAAAGTAACAACTTCTTTGTAAACATCTAGAGATCGGAGGAAAGTTTATATCCAACTGTACAATAGGCTTAGGGTTAGGGACAAAATGTAAAATTGTCATTTTAAATGAGAGCATCAGTGAAATAATCTACATTTTATTAATAATAATAATGTAAATGATTATGCATAATAGATAATATTGCTCATAGTTTCTTATCCCAGATATCAGTTGGTCTAAGTTGACACCATATTCAATGAGAAGAAGAGGTGGACGGTCGCAGGGTGAAACTGGTTCGCCTGGGAGGAGGGACTGCAAATGCAGGACAGACAGCTTAGCACTATCGTTTAGAGTCTCACCTCTGGTAGAGATGAGGGTGGCCTCACTCTGATCACTGGCACCGGCCGAGTTCAACGCACGGATGTAGAACAGGTAATTCTCATTTGGATGCAGCAAGACCCACTGCTCACAGCCTCTTATTCCTGATATGGACCTGTCGGAAAAGGAACGCCAAGTTCACTGACCTCTGAAGAAGGGCACAGCGATAAGATACAAATAATCACCGCTGCGGTGCTTAGTTCTGCAATCGAGGCAAAAAAGACATGAAAACGTGCCGGTTGGAGGGGGTGTCAGAGGATGAGCAAGAGAGAGCAGGACAAAATGCCAGCTTTTAAATATAGATGAGCAGAGAGCTTAACACATAGTTCAGCCATGATCAATGATCATTTGGAGTGTACACAACCTGAAAGAAAAAACGTTTGTAACGTTGGTATTCACTTGAGAAAGGGAAAAGTCCCATCCAACGTAGTGACCTTTTACATTCGCCAAGAAGCCTGGGAAGTCACAAGGGATGCCTGTACCTGGGCAGGTTGCTCATGCGGGAGGAGCGTGCACATTATACCCCTTCCTGAGAGAATGTGTCACACTAGAAAGGAGTGTGCAAGTGTGCCCCTTCGTGAGACAAGTCAGAAGTTAGTCTGTGTGTGCGAGGTGATATGCACGCACCTAAGCCCCTCCCCTTCACAGGCATACTGTCGGCAGTACTCCAGGGTGAAGTTCTCTACTGCCTCCTGGTGGGCAGTGCTCCAGCGGATGGTAGCACAATCCCAGCACACCGTGCACCGCCCTGTGTCAATCACGGGGACAGACGGAGCTGCAAAATATAAGATTGCCCCACACTTACTGCCATGGTTAGGTTCTGAAGGAATAATAGCACTAAATGAACAGTTCTGAGGGTCCGGTAACCAGTTCTAAAGGAATAATAACTAGTTCTGGAGGTACAGTGAGCAGTTCTAAAGGAACAATAACTAGTTCTGGGGGTACAGTGAGCAGTTCTAAAGGAACAATAACTAGTTCTGGAGGTACAGTGAGCAGTTCTAAAGGAATAATAAGGAGATCTAAAAGTAAATTGACTAGTTCTAAAGAACAGTAACCAGTTCTGAAGGTAATGATTACTTTTGAAGGTAGAGTGATGCGTTTTGAACTAACACTTACCGGTTCTGAAGGACATCTTCTCACTAGGCAGGCTGCAGCCTGCATAGTTCACTGCCATCACCCACACTTTGTAGCTCCTGTCTGGGTCCAGGTCCTCCAACGTGCAATAGCTCTCCTTCACAGTCACCCGGTACTCCTCTGACACAGCTGCGAGCAACGTATACACTTACAAACCATTTTTAAAACACATTTTTAATTTATTTTCATAGAATTGGCTCCGTATTGTGTATTTCTACCTCTTTGAGGTTCCTCCATGCAGTAGACCTGGAAGCAGTCAATGACATCGCCCTCATTAACTTTCCAGTAGACCGTGACCGAGGTGCTGGTGGCGGAGTTGGTTTCCTGTGTTTGGAGGTGAGGTTTCTGAGGAACTGTGGAGGGGAGGTGGGGTACAGAAGCTTGCTAAAACATGCTAAAATGGTCGAAACAAAATAAATTGTGCAAACAATCGAAATAGCCCCACTGATGGTTACCCTAACGGATTAATGAACCATAATGTACCTCTATAACTACTGAAGCATGTCAAGGGTTTGACAACAGGGCACCCCTCCTTAGACTTAGCATCCCAGTCCAATGACCTAGCACTATGTCACCTGCAGAACCCTAAAAAATGTCTTTATTCCTGATGCACTGTTTTTGGTCGATGTTTGAAACACGTTACCCAGCGCTGCCTTATTTGCAACGCCTTAGCCACTAAGCCACCTGGGGGCCAATGTTTGAAATGCCGTGCCCAGCGCTGCCTTACTTGCAATGCCTTTCTGCTCCTTCCGTCCAGCCCCCGAGGAGCTCTTGCTGTAGTCCTCAAACATGGGGAAGGCACTAGGGGTAAGCTCCAGAGACAGACAGGATTCCAGGGCTGCTGTCTGCCTATGAACGCAACAATGCTGTTTCAATTCCTCCTCTGGGTGATTTCAAAGCTAATAGGCCATAGCTGCATAGCAAACCAATTTCCTCCGCAGCTTCATAGGCACGCCCCCCCAAACTCTGACAGCCACGCCCAAAAGATCATAAAATACAATTTATTAAGACTTGCGGAGAGTTGCAGGAGTATATTTGTAACGCTCAGCATGAGATAAGGATAAGAATATGACCTCAATGTGGATGCCTCCATACCCACCGCACTCCACCCATCCCCCCGGCCAGGCCAATTACATTTCTCAGAGAGAAGATCTTGCCCAATCCTCAGGGCTGCTTTTCACTATCAACTTGCAACCAAAAATATTTTAAGAACTCTTTAAAAGCGACTTTGGAACTCCTAATCTAATTAGGTTCCATTGATGACCAATTGATCAATGGGCATGTATAGATTCTCAACAAATATTATATAATTATTCCATTATTATAATATTGTTGGAAGAATAAGATGATGATATGCCATGTATATGTATTACATTATATCTTTTGAAGGTTTGTTGAAACCTGCCAAAAAGCTGCCATGAACATGCAGCAAATAAAATATCAATCAGTCATAACTTCAAAATTGACATTTTATAAATACATTTATAAATATATATATATATATATATATTTTTTTTTTTTTTTTTTTTTTTTTTTTTTTCTTTTTTTTTTCATTATACATTTGTGCAGTGAGAAACAAAGGCATACTTTGTGTAAAAGGGTTTCACTGAACTTGTCATTGAAATTGTCACAATTGTCCAATGCTGGTTGAGACAACATTTATTTATTACACTAACCAAACCAATCCTTGACGAACGCCATCAATACAACAAAATGAACTTCAGATCTGCACATTGCCTGAGACGAACAGATTGCAGCAACAAGATATACCTCCTTTACCAACATCAGTGCAATATTATTTAATTTTGCTGTAGACAAACATCAGTTAACACAGCTATTTCAAACAAGCTTTTTAGTAAAATTAAACCAAGCCATGCGGAAAACACATATATACACATGATGCAGGCCTATCAGTGCAGAGGTGCATGGTTCGGTTTGGGCATAGGAGGGCGCCAACTACTCTCTTATCACTGTCCAGACACAATGCAGACCTTTTCCACAATTTTGCCTTATTTGGTGTGGAGCCCTTAATTAGATTACACGACTGAAGCATTACAGTCCTTCAGGACCAGTTGATCGCTACACATATTAATACAACCTTGATAGTTCGAAGTCATCAACAAATTAACCCTTTCAATTACCTAAACAGAAAACTAAAACGACCATAAAATAAAATGTCTAATGATTTAAAATAATATAAATATTACAAAAGTAAAAAAAGTAATTGAAAAAGTAATTGTAACTTTAACAGTACACGTTTTCTGCTACATGCGCATTCTGTTCTAACACTGTCTTGCACTGTAAACAGGTATTCCACACAATGTCAGTTAAAACGTCAAAAGCGTCTCCTGTCACATTTGTGTATGAAATAGACCTCAAAACATATTCGGCAATATGTGTGTTTCTTCACGCCGTGTCTGTACAGCTAGCCATATTTAAACACCTCGCAAATCTCTGTATTTGGTTCACCTGTACTGTTAAACCCAATAACGAGCAAAAACTAAAAAATACTTAAGCTTGCCCTACCCTAATGTCATCGCGAACGTTATTAATAAAACCTAAAACATTTAATGGAGAGGGAAAACTTTACACCTCACCCCAATCAAACCCCAAAAACGCATTCATAAAGTTTAACAAATAACAATGGATCAAAGCAGCCAAAGCTACTCGTCGACTCGAAACCATTGAATGGAAACCAATGCATCTATGTTCGTTACGGTTTACGAAAGTACCCGCACAATTCATCCATATTAAATTTATCAGTGTGACACATTGAACATCTATTCAGACTTTAGAAAATACTTTTTAAAAACATTAACGAGCAAGCTAAGAAAAAGAACAAATGCAAAAGTTTAAAGCTTACTTTAGGTTATGAGGTATCTGTTTAATTTTTTACGTTTAAAATGATGCTTCTTTCTCCCTCTGTCTCGCTCTGCTCTGGTGTGCTCGACAGAAGAAAAAAAAGTCTAACAGTTAATATCACACTGTAACCTCCCTTCTCGACCGTCTTTTTCGACTAAACTAAATGATTCTTCAGTGAACACGACAAAGAACAAGAGTGACACCCCTTGGCCTTTTCTTTCTCTCTTTCCCTTTACGTGTATCCATTGGAAAAGCCTTAATTGGTAAAATATCAAGTGGGGGTATTTTTTTTTTCTTACAGAGTATGCTTTCGAAAAAAAAAAGAAAAAAACTGAAGTTATACCGGCGACCGCGCCTTCGGATTTTAAAGGTATGATGTCACCCCCTTCAGCTTGCATGAACAACTTAAAACTCATATGGGATATCGAAAGGCTATAATTTGTTTATCAGTTCTCTTTCGCCTACTTTTAGACTAAAATCTTTAATTTCCCCTTCCTTGTCTTTCTTTCATATCAACCTAAAACCATCATGCTTTCATTCCGTCATTCACTATTTGGTCCAAGAAGAGAGACACTGTGAATGTAGAATGGTTTACACCTGGAGTACTTTTTATTCTGCCTTTAATTTATATAATGAATAAGAGTACTGCACTTACACAAAAACAACTGTGTATGAACAGGAATAAGCCACCATTTGCCCTCTGGGTGATCTGGATCTAAAAAGCAACAAAAGGTTTAGTTAAAAAATATATATTCTTTATCAGAGGTTTCTTTATTGTTCTGAAGTTTTCATTTTATTTTCCCCATTCAATGACTGACTGAAACTATAAAAAGGAACAAATCATTTTAAACCCTGTGACATTCATGTTTAAACTCTTTCTCATTAAGATAAGATTAAGTGAACTGAGCAATGCCTTATTATCTGCAATGACAATTTCAATTTCAAGTGATGCTTTGGGTAATGTTCTGCTGGGAAACTTTGGGTCCTGCAATTCATGTGGGTGTTACTTTGACATGCACCACCTACCTAAGCATTGTTGCAGACCATGTATACCCTTTCATGGCAACGGTATTCCCTGATGGCATTGGCTTCTTTCAGCAGGATAATGCGCCCTGCCACAAAGCAAAAATGGTTCAGGAATGGTTTGAGGAACACAACAACGAGTTCAAAGTGTTGATTTGGCCTCCAAATTCCCCAGATCTAAATCCAATCGAGGATCTGTGGGATGTGCTGGACAAACAACTCCGATCAATGGAGGCCCCACCTCGCAACTTACAGGACTTAAAGGATTTGCTGCTAACGTCTTGGTGCCAGATACCACAGCACACCTTCAGAGGTCTAGTGGAGTCCATGGGTCAGGGCTGTTTTGGCAGCAAAAGGGGGACCTACACAATATTAGGCAGGTGGTCATAAGTTATGGCTGATCGGTGTATATATTTTAATGTTAAAAATAATAATTTGTTGTCATACCTGCAAACACCTACAAATGCCTTCAATATTTTAATTCAAACACAAGCTCTCTTGAGAAAGATATGTACAACATATTGAAACCTTGGCCACTATCTATAAATAAATTTAGGCATTTAGGTACCACACCCTTCCTTTCTTGTAATTTCTGTTGCCCCTTATTGAAACACATGTCATGGTCTTGTAAATATTGAAAATAAAGGAGGCTAACCACCCTGCATGCTTTTTCACAACTTTTTTTTTTTTTTTTTTGTGGTTTTTGTGTAATGGCCACAAGGTTTCAAACTCAAGAGGTTTTTTTTTTTTTTAAATTGTTGATCTTTTATAATAAATAAACAATAAAATATGACAGATTTCAATGCATTGAGATCTGGAAGCTGGATTTAGTGGGCCATTCTAATAATATGTCATGTTTCAAAGCATGAGAATGCCAACTGACACATATGTAAAATGGATTCCAATTTATTGTGGTTCACAGGGATACAGACTGGGATAAATAAGAAAATGTGAGCCAAAGCGGGAGTGCACTGTATATTTACATGAACAATAAATACAATATTATGTGCTTTTTAATCATAAGAAAATCTGCAAGACAATGGTGCGCTGTGACTTCTTTAGCAAGACTTTCAAGCACACAAGGCTACTACCATGTTATACAAGTGATTACCACCATATTTATGGTAATCCGAATTACAAATTGTATTAAGCTGTCAATAAACTGACATGTGTTCCTTCTCCCCCTCACATCTTGATCTACAAGATGGGAGAACAACTGAGCTTGTGTTCCTCATGGTTGATCGAACAGATTCGTTTCTCAAGATGCTGACTATGGCCATATTTTACCATGTGTGGCTTTTAGACTTGCCACAGGGCATCCAATGGGGGAATAAGTGAGGTACCTTACTCTACAGATTAATTTTCCATTAGGCATAGCAAACACCTATTTACTGGTGCAGGCACAAGCTTTAAACTTTTTCATGAAATTCCAAAAAATAAAACAAGATAAAAAGTGATGGAAAAAAAAAAGTTAGACAAGATAAAAAGTTAATCAAAATATAAAGTGATGAGTAGCCAGGTTATTACCGGAGTATTCACCACATTCTAGCTTAAACTAAAAATTAAGAAAATACAACAAACTTCTCCTTGAAATACACCCAGCTAAATCCTTTTGAGATTGACTGTTGTTTCACTCTGAGTCATTGGTTAGCTGACTGGTTAGTGTTAGGCATTTGTTGTAATGCATCTTGAGCCACGTTTAGGGTGGAGCTGTTGTCATCTTTCCTGGAATTGTTTGAGCAAGCAAATGTTATACTTAGTGAGTACATATACATAGATGTTCAAATTGGGTTTGTAAAATTCCAGATTCAACGTGAACCACTACGCTTTGAGACGTACCACTGCCAGGTGTTTGGCCTTTTAAACGGGAGCCTTTTCACTAAAATGACGGCCTCTGTCTGTCAGCCATAACATTAAATATGTCTGATGTGATCCCAGATAATTGTAAATTCTTGACCCTGGATTTCTATTCAGAGCCTACAGTCTATGTAAAAGAGCGATTGAAGTTGTCTGAAAAGAGGGAGCCCTTTATCGTCTATTTTTTATTTTTATTTTTTAGACCTGTTGTTTCCTTGTTTCTGAGATTAGTCAGACTAAACACACACTACAGCTCAAGGCTGGAGACATGAAAAAACAATCACATTTAAATGAGCAAACTGAAAATGGATGCTTGGGTCTTATGTAAGGGGTCCCGGAGGCCTCAGCTATCTATTTAAAAGGTGATATCATCTCTCTTTTTTTTAGCCAGCTGCCAAAATGAATAACATCTATTAATACTTACCCAATCTATTATCTAATAAAAACAATACGTTCTCCACATCTTGCAGTGACCCTGCCACCCACAGAGTGAAAAATCAAGTTATGCTGCTGATGTCCCACAACAGAGGGAAACATAAATAGACAAGATGCAGTTAAAAGTAATGTAATTTTTTGCATGAATCAAACTATTATGCTGTGGAACTTGACCTGATGCTGAAATCTCTCCGCTAATTCTATTTGAGCATCTTGACTAGTGAGCCTTCTGGTTAGCGTAGCATTGTCTCACCCTGTGCTCTTTACGAAAACTCTTTTTTTACCAGCAACTATAAGAGCCACACAAGCAGTTAGATCATAATGTCATGTCATATGTCTTCTTACCAAGAGTGATGAGTCTCTTATCTGTCCAGTTCTGTAATTGTTGTTAAAAAGCAGAACCCACCTAGCCAGCCCACCCTCTACCCTGACGCCCCCTCTCCCCTCAAAACTCACTGTATTCCTCCCTTAACTACTACTCTTTGGACTCTTTAACAAGGAGCTTCAAAGTAACCTAGGAAATGTCCCTAGAAACAGGTCGGATTATTGGAGTGAGGTGGAAAAATCTTCCATCATAAAGCAGTTTACTAGTCTGATAATGATAGTGTGCGTATGTTTATTTGTGCACTCTGGACAAGGGTAGAAGGAGAGGAGGAAAGGTATATCTTAGGTCCGAGTGACTGCAGAAGGCTGGGCCGTAATTCCTCTATGCTACCAGTTCTCTGCAAGACCAATAATACCCACAATGGGTGCTTCTTCTAAATGGGCTGTTGTTTAAATGTACCAAAAAAGCACATGATAACATATTGTTCATCAGTTATATTGTTTATTATGCTTGAGGTTCTGACTGAATGTACAGTCCGACTGCTGTCAAGTCTGTGCCTAAAGCTTTTTAATGTTCAGTTTGTGAGGCACACCAGAGAAACGTGTGCGGAAGGGAGGTGCTTCTGTGTCACAAACGGGCAGAGACATCTGGTCAGCGGAGCCTGGAGGCTTCCGCAGTCCACTTCTTCTCTCCGTGATTCAGCTGTGATGATTTGGCAACGCATCACTGACTCATGTGGATTCTCACTTGCGCAGACACCTTCGCTCTCACACCTGCGTAGACTTGCATAAGCCCGTCTCCTCATTGGTGCACTCCTTTTACGGTCTCACAACAGATATTTTCAAAATAGCTTTAAAAAAATAGCTTTCTTTTAAAAAAGAATTAAAAGAGAGGAAGTTCACCCTAGCTCCTCTTAATTTGTGTATTCTAAGATTAAATATACTTCCTCCAACCCCACCCCAAAATAATATTAACAATATTTATGCAAGCTTCAATGTATGTTTATTTTTTATTCATAGAACCTAATCATTTGTGGCAAGCAAGGTAAAGAGGTGAAAACAAATCCTTGTACCACCCTTGCCCATACCACCCCACTTCAGCAATGTTCACAACATGTTACAAAATTCTCCATTGTCAGCAAAAATAAAGAGGAGACTGCCTGACTTCATGTACTGAAAATCTGAAGAATATAGAATCCAGTTCAGTTCAATGCTAGTGCAGTTTCATGATGAGAGAGAGCTGTATTGTGACACAATGATAGAAAAGAAAACTAGAAATGTCATCTCTGTGCCAAGAATTCAGAAAAGTTTATCATTTCAGACATCTGGGTTATTTCAGATCGGTAGCAATAGAATTACATTTTCTATTTCAAAAAACATGATCACATTTATGAAGATTGCTAAATGATCATTTACCTATTAAGAGTACCCTGAACCGCTTAGATCTTAAACATGTCTACGTTATAGGCCTAGCTTCCTGGACATGTCTATTGTGAAACTTCCCCCTGATATACTTGGGAATCACTAACGGAAACAATATTGATTCACGCATTCAATTCTTACACTCTCTTTCTCTGGCTCATAACATTACGCCACAGAGAACAAGAGGGAGAGAGGATGAAAGGGCAGTACTCCAGCGGTTTTGTCCTTATTTGGGGTGAGGAATGTAGAGGGGTCGAGAAAGATGAAGCTATGAATGACCAATCTCTTCTTCTCCAGAACCCCCCTCCCCCCCACCAACTTTGACATTTCTCCCTCCCTGCAACAAATACCGTTGTCTCTCTGACTCCAAGAGCAGCGGGCCATCTATCTAAAAATGAACACTTCTGTTGACATAGTCACAAGTCAACAGACTTTTTCATTCAGGTGCATTCTCGCCCTGTATGTATTCATAAGAGTACCATTCAGAGGGTACCATTATTATTTTTGACAATACATGTCTATGAATTACCCTTTGCATTAGTACATACTGTATTTAGTAGACATTTACCACACTGGTGATGTACCCTTAGTGTGGTGTTTTAGTGTTTTATAGCAGAGCCATTTTGGAAATGGATGCCTGCAGTTCCCTCTGAATGGCAGAAGAAGAAATATTTCTCACCATCACAAACTAACACACATACACACACACACACACACACACACACACACACACACACATGCACACGCACACACACTGGCTTTGATTGCACCTCCCACTCACTCAAACTTATTGTAAAACAAATCTATATGCCAGGGAAAGCATGGCAATGTAAATAAAATTCATATGCAAAGAAGATATTATGAAACATTACACATTCAAGAATAACTTTTTACATGTGGCAATTTTATTTGCCTATTAAAAAAAATCTGTTAATTTAAAGTTGACACAATCTTCTACTATATCGAAGCGCTAAAAACAGATGTTTGTGAAAATAGCTGATGTCATGCAGGACTCCAAGACTCTGTAATGGCTAGACAGTTCATTTATATTGCCCCCAGCCATAAAAGTCAATGCTTGATGTAAGCTTTCTTACTGTAGTCTGATACCCAGGCCCTTTAAAACACATTGGTACATATTACACAATCCACAGACATGCACATAAACACAGTATTGCACATCAGAAAGTTTTTGTATGCTACCTTGGTGACTTCACATGATCTCATGGTTCAGGCAGCTGAGACTGACTTGTGTGGACAGGTTGCTCTGATCTAGCAACCTAGATCACACTCTCAGAAACTCAGGAAGAAGAATGAGGTCCAATGAGGTCAAGAGAGCGAAATGATGCAGTCTGGTGACAAAGCCATGTGTCAAATAAAGAAGTGAAACCAATGACTTTTCAAATAATGTAACACCTACGATAAGAATAAACTCCACAGATAAAAACAAATATGAATGCACAAGTTAAATTTTTAAAAATCATTCTAAAAGTTGAACTTTAAAAGGTATTCGTATCACCTTATTCTGAGGGTACACACAGTATGAACACAATAAATTGGGCCAGTTAATTTCCTTATTTTATATTTCTCAGAATTTCAGGCATATGAAAGACAACAACTGCATGTAAAACTATTGACTATTGTTTCAATACGGCTTGGCAAAGGGGAATGTGGATTAACGACTTGTAGTAACTAACCAATAACTGAGACAAAATCTGCCTATAGGTGAAGTATGAAATCTTAGTCGGATGGAAGGTAGGCCAGATAGTCTCAACCTGACCTACACATATGAAACGTACTCCCCAGAAACTAATCTCTAGAACCCCCAAGTAACAACTACCCGTGGGCTTGTCAAACTATCCGTGCTCATGTGGTTCACTGTTCTCTAAAGAACACGTTCATCTGTGGGGTTCTGGGCCAAGCACTTCACTGATCTTCGTAAAGTCTTGATCTTCTTATTTGTCTCTGAGCATATTCTTTTTCCTTCATGCACGATTAATTCTTCTGTTATTTTGCTGAAGTATACCACTTTTGTTCCTTGTCACTCTCTCTTTTCTATCATTGTAGTTAAAGAACTGCTTCGCTCCCTGAATTTCAACACTGATCCTCTTCTAAAGCTTCCTCTCACTCACCTCCTGCAGTACAGTAATAATCCATTATCATCATTTCAAGGGCCTTGTATGGGATTCATAAATGTGTTCTTCTTTAAGGTTAAATACAGGACAGCTAATTTTGTAATACATTGCATCTGAGAGGGTTTTGACACCTTCTTTGTTGCTCTAACACAGGAAATAAAACTTAATTGAAACTAATTGTGAGACAAATCGTGAGAACTGAAAATGTGAATTCAGACACCGTGTATATCAACAAAAATCCAAAAGACACAAACCGGCACTTACATATAGCACAAAAAATATCTCTCAGGATATGATTCACAGACAAACAGTCACAAACACACACAAGAACTGAGGACCATGGATCGGGAGAGGCGAAAGCAAACTCAGCATATGATGTCCCACTGTATTAAGATTAAGTTACAGTAATTAGACTAATTAGATCTTCATTGTATTCCTCCTTCTTGTCTGTATATAGACAATAGTAAAGACTTACTGCAACAAACAACCTTGAAGACAGACCAAGAGACTATCAAGGGCAAGAAGCTTTAAAGAAAATATGTTAGGACCTAAGATCTGCAAGGATTATTGCATTGTTATGACACATCAATCTGGAGTTTCAAGTGTTTTTCTTTCTTCACTTAAAAAATTGAAAACTGGATATAGATAATGTAGGCTATGTTTTCCAGCTTGTGAGTAGGTTTATTTAGCTTGTCTAAAAAGACAGAATTGTGAAACAAGTACTTTCTTCCCTCTTAAATATCCTGTAACTCATATTTCAAAAGATGAAAAAACATGTGGAACGTTACTGGGCATGTGACAAACTGGCTGGTATGAACTGAAACCAACAGAATTGCCATCCAATATCTTACTTCCCAAAGCTGAATGTTTGGTCTATACTCTTGGTGGCGACAGTACAGTGTGGATGAACAATGAGTATGAATACATTTCTACAAATATGAAGGACAGTGGAGAACGTTTATACAAGTGGTACGGATGGGGGCTATAAACAGAGAAATATCTTCCATTTAGCCAGGCTTATTAGAGCAGGTCTCCTGCTGTTTTGGCATTCAGTGAATGCAGTAACACAGACCGTTGGAATTTTGTTTATGGACATTGCAAGAAAAATAACAATTTTACTAGTCTTTACTCGTATGATTTCATCGCCTAAATGTTAGTCAACAGTTTGTCCAGTTATTGAAGTATAAGTGTTGAAGTATAAAATATATGTCTAGACAGAAGGTAGTCATAATGAAATCCTTACTCTGTGGTCATGGCCAAGGTAAGTGATTCTTTAAATTCCAAGAACTACCCCTTCATTATACATTTGTTCTGGATAACACTAAATTTAGAGATGTGAGCTTATGCTTTTGGAAGATTTGGGAGAAGATTGGACAAAACACTCAAACCCATGGTTTCTTTGTTTTGTAATACAATATTACCATCTCATGGTATTACACGGTATTACAATATTAGCCATGTAGGTCGTATAAGTATTCGTACCCCCCCCCCAAAAAAAAAAAAAAAAAATTAATATATATACAATATATAGATTTGGGGTGATTCTCCAAAACAGCGTTAGGGCGGAGTTAGGGCGGAGTAATTTAGTAAAGGTAATTAATTTAGTCCCGCTGTTGATCAACCTTTCATACTGGTTTTCTTTTCTGTAAATATACTAATATTATAGATAGCAAACTATTTGTTCCAAAAGCATATACTGTTATGCTTCAAAACCTCTTCCATTGGCATACTAACTGAATCGGAGACTGCCAATCTTCGAGGCTGACGGCAGGTCAGGATGACATCCATCAGTTAACAACAAAGGGATATGTTTGATCTGATAAAGATAACAGCAGCTGGCCAACGTTTAATGGTCCACTGACTAAACTTAACTTATTTGACTAAACTTGGAATATGATTACGCCACAGTAGCTATATAGTTTAGTATATAGTTATATAATAGAGGTCATGTTGTTAAGATAGCTTTCGGCTTCTTCTGAAACTTAAATCAAAACGTTAGTTTTAACCTTTTAGATTTTATCCGATCTATTGTTGTATATGTACCAGCGGTGTAGTCACGTATAGCCACATTGCTTTCTAACACTGGATGTTCATCTTCTAAAATAGCAAACTTTAGCCCAACAACAACACAAAAAAACGAAATACAATTTGTGAATACTCTGATAGACAAAGATAGATAGCCAACATAACTAAACTGACTTTCTCTCCCCTCCAGGCCCACAGTCACTTTTTGCAATATTTGGAATATTAAAAAGTTTCACCGGTTACTGATTCTAGCTGCTCACAGTTATGAAAAGTAGGCTAATACTTTGCTTTCCATTAAGAGCAGCATCGGACCAGAATCGCTGTGCCAGTACATTGCCAAAATCGCTAATAACTGGCATTATTCTAAAAGGAAATACACAATACACCATGTAATATTTAGTAGAACGCAATTATGGAATTAATACTTATTGTGACACAATGTTTGGTTTAGGTTGGAAAGCTAAATATGTAAAACCGTGGTTATAGATGAAAATGAATGGCTTTTAATTAGCGCCTTACTTAACACTATGTTAAATCGTGTAGGGCGGAATTCACTTAAGTATTGTACTTGATTATTAGAGGAGGGTCTGATGACGTTAAATGAAAAATTCTATATTGGTATGCCATATTTTCACATGTAGAGAAAACTTATTTTTTATTTGGTGCAAAGACAGCAAAATAAATAAAAAGTAAATTAATGTAAGACATAATATCATTATATGCAAAGATTACACCAGAAATGGTATTTGGACCCATTTAACATATTTCACCCTGGTTTTCCTGTGACATAATATTTAATTAAGGGTTTAGACTAATATGCAAGGCCATGCTTTTAAATGAAAATAATTTAAATCAATGCTTTCGAGTGCCCTCTAGATTACTTCGCTCACAAGATGCTAGGAATCTATATACACCAAGAATAACCAAATCTAAATCTGGAGGAAGAGCGTTTGCACATAGAGCTTCCACTACTATGGAACAGCCTCCTAAAATCTGTGCGGGAATCAGACACAGTCTCTATATTTAAAGCAAGATTAAATACGTATCAATTTAAACTTGCATATAGTCAATAGGGGGACTGTGACAGGGAAGGGACTGTGGCTATTTGAAATTTTTTGGTGATATGAACCATTCCTGTTGTCGCTCCATCATTGGTGGACCCCCCCTAGTTGGCTGGGTTCTGCCTTTGGTGGGGCAGGGTGGGTTCGGACCACCTTCATAGCCATGTGTTGTTTCTGGCACTCACCCTCTTTGTATGCTGCCATAGATGTATG